>QRFJ01000536.1:0-236759 GCA_006176705.1 Cocos nucifera | reverse complement strand
TTGTTGATCCTATCTTCTGCTATATGACCTAATCTTAGGTGCCATAGATATCTATCATTTGGACTATCCCTAGGTCGTTTGGCATTCATATTTTGCTCGATAGTTAGAACAGGTACATCAATATGTAGCTGATAAAGACCGTTAATAAGAAAACCATTTGCAATTTTATTTCTTTCATAAAGAATGTTACAATGGTCCTTAAAAAAAGGTAATCACATAGCCTTCTAGTGCTAAGCATGAAACAGAAATCAAATTTTCTGCTAGCTGCAGGCACATAATAACAGTCTTTCAAAACTAAGTCTAAACCAGATGGTAATCGAAGAGGATATGTTCCCATGGCTACTGCAGCAACTCTTGCTCCATTACCGACATGTAGGATCATGTCTCCATCCCTCAGCCTCCTGCTATCCTCAAGATCCTGCATGGAAGTGCACAGATGAGCACTAGAACCAGAGTCAAGCACCCAACTGGATGCAGAAGAAATCGTAAGGTTAGACTCAATAACGAGCATACCTCCAGAAGGACCTTCCTTCTTGTTCTTCAGGGTGGCCAGGTAAGTAGGGACAGTTCCATTTTCAGTGGCCGTCGCTGTTGCAATGAAAATACTTTTCTTTGACATCAGCCTTTTTCTTTGGCTCTGCCTTCTTCTTCTTTGCTCCTTCCATCTTCTACTTTTTCGCAGACTTCTTTTTCTTTCCATAAGACTTTCTTTTGGAAGAAGTCCGTTCCATAGCAAGAACTGAGCCTTTAGAACCTTTCATAGAAAGCTCAGCGGTGACCAGCATATTCATTAATTCGGCCAAAAAATTTTGAAGTTTATGCATGTGGTAATTCATGATGAATTGCCCATATGCATCAGTCAAGGATTGCAGAATAATATCATTCTGCAGGTCCAAGTCTAACTTCACACCGAGCTTCTCAAGCTCTTCCATGTCCTTGATCATTCGTCAGACAGTGATCTTGGACTGACTGCCCATCATGCATCTTAGCCTTAAAAAGTCATTTTGTGACTTGATATTTGGCTGCGCGACTCTGTTCACCAAACATCTCCTGCAGGTGAGCCAACATTTGGCGAGCAGTCCCGATATCTTCATGTTGGCGCTGGAGCTCATCAGACATCGAGCCCAACATGTAATATCTGGCCTTATTATCTTCGTCTATCCATTTTTTCAGAGATGCTCTCTGTTCAATAGATGGACGGGCTGGTAAGGTGGGAGGGTCCTGATCCAAAACATGGGTTAACTTCTCGAAACCCAAAATAATTTTGTAGTTTCTGAGCCAATCTTTATAATTGGGTCCGGTCAGTCTATGTGTGTCCAGGATACGTGCTAATGGTTTGGACGCAGACATTTTTCTGTAGAGAGTCAAAGATTCTAGTTAGATACTGTAATTATGACTTGACCAATTTGTTTAGAAATTTTATTTTTAAATAAATTAGCTCTCACTATTTTCTCGGATCCCTACACTCCCTCTGTAGAGATGCAAAAATCTCCATGATTAATGATTTCTAGTGGGTGGTGCGGTCTCACCAACTGACTCATCACCTCACCTAACAGTTATTGGTGATGGGTTAGCCAATGAGTGAACAACTCTTGTTCAATGATTCTCTAATCATGGTGCACCCAAACTTGGATCTCTAATTCATGAATCTCACCGTATCTGGAATATTGATCCACTCCTTAGTTAAGTCAGACCCACCATTTGCATAGACTGGATTCCTAATTGAGTCTCTCACCGTATCCAAAATATTGAGTCCAACTCATCCTCCAGCCCATAGCATCCAATGCCTAATAGACATGGTTGCATCTTTTCGGTGCAACTGAGCCACTGTATCCTAGCCGAGAACAATCAACCTCGGAAAGGGCCCGCACATCTACAATGGTGGAAGACCTCAGACTTAATCTTTTCTTAGGGAGAATTGATTCAGGTCTCATTAAACTAGACTTCTCATAGTCATAACAATTATGACTAACCTAATGGCATGGGTTAGCTCGGATTATTGACCACCTCAGATCAAAATTGTGTCAACAGATATGGAATATGCCATTAACTCATACAAGAATGCATTTAGGTCGAGTAGCTTCCAATTAAAAACCAGTAGGTCGTATGTGCCAAACTTACCTCAGACACCAAATTGTTGAGTCAGAACCAATTGGGTTAGCCTACAATCCAGACTCTAACCTCTGAGCCTAATTAGGTTTTGCTTGATCGTGACTCGATCTTGACCCGGACTTAATCCTATTAGGCTGGTCAATTTAAGCATTGTTGATCCCATCTAACCAACTCTTGATTCGATTTGATCAACCGCTTAGACCTAATTGAGCTACCCAAGCCCGAACCCAGTATTATGAATATGTCTTAGATCTGAAATTCTTAATTTTAGACCTAATTAATATTCCATAATCTTAATTTTTAATTAAGTAGGGTTCATAAACAAAATATGCACAATAAATCCTAGGGTTTCAGGATCTAGGGTTTTGCAGAAAGTAAGTTTTGGATTTCTGATTAAGGATGAACATGCAGCACCCCTACACGTCATAAGAACACTCCATCGAATGGAAAGAGAGGGCCTTTAAACCCTTCTTCATTCTTATGATCGGATGGCCAAGGAGAATGCCTTAATCAGGAACATGCAATACTACAAAATAGTTTTAGATCTATATCATATATCTCATATATAAATTAGATCTAATCATGGCATATTTTGCATACATCTCATGTATCAAATCATGCATATTTTCAGATCTAAATTATCTCATAATAATCTAAAAAATTAGATTTAAATTGATCTAATCAAAATAAATTCTAATCTAGATAACTATGTAGAACTATTCTACAACTAGTCTAGACATGCATCAATCATATCTCATATGATATTTAAAATTAAATAATTTTATATTTACTATTTTTTAGATGTTATTATAACCATTATAATATCAAAAAATAGTAAATAAATAGATCTAAAATATGATTTAATCAAATTAAATTGAAAAACATGCAAGACTATTCTATAGAACTATTCTATTTTAGAACTAGTCATGCATATTTTCTAATCTTAGATCCAAATCATTTAATTTTAATTTTTTCTAATTTTAGATCTGATCATATCTCATGTGATATCTAAAATCACTTATTTTTTAATTAAAATAAATTTAAAATTAGATCTAAACACTTTTAGAATCTTGGCTTTGATACCAGTTGAAGGGAAATCCTGATTTTTTGGATCAGGTTCGTTCAGATCTGATTAGATCAAGAGATATATTTCAAATTTTTTTTTTTTGATCCAGATCAGATCTAAGATATTTAAGATCTAATTATTATTATTTTAAAAATTAAAATAAAATTAGATAAATTAAATCAAATTTAATTTATCTTAAAGTGGGTAATCCTATTACCCGATGATGATCTTATGAGCAGCGAAAGATTCTGGATCTAGCCACACAAGTGCTTGGCCTCTACTGATATCCACTCAGGCTGAATTTGAAGATCCTCTTCTTCTCTATCATGTCTTCAAAAATTAGATTTGGATCTAATCTGAAGGATCTTCAAAACTCTTTTCGAAGATTAGCAGTCGTCCTTTGCAGCAGTGTAGCCTTCTCGCTTTTAGTCGCCTTTCTCTCATCTGGATTGCACCAACCAAGCTCCAAAACTCTTTTGGACATGGAGAGGAGAGGGAGCAGGTGGGATTGGCATGGAGGAAGAGGGGAGAGGCAGCCTTGGGGTGTGGAGAATTATGATTCAATCAATCTTTGAGTTTGGCACAGGATCTTATTTATAGACTGTCTGTGATCCAACTTCTCTTCTTCCCAATCAATCATAACTCTTTGTAAAATCAGATCTAAATTTAATTGGTGGAAATATAGTCCTCTGGATTCCTTCTTAGATGGCACCTAAGATCAGTCAAACTTATTCTTAGGAGAACTCTAATCGAAATCCAAAAAGGAGATGGAGTCTCTGTCCAATAGGGACTCCTGGGTGCCTCCAACTTAGGCACACGCCAAGGGTGGCGTGCGCCCTCTTCCTTATCAGGTTCTGACAGGGGGACAGGCTTCCACCAGCTCTCCAATAGGTTCATGACACGTGGACAGAAGTCAAAATATCAATGGTCAATATTTGACCAGTCAAAGGTAGACTTTTGACCAAAGTCAAAGAACGTGAAATGGCAGGTGACCAAAAATGGCAGATAATATCTTACAAAATAAGACAACCTTTTCTGACTTGGACAACCTCTAGTCAGACCATATGAAGGCCTCTGATTGAGCACAAACTTCTTTGGCTCAGTCAGGATAACTTATTTATGATAGTAAAAGAAGAACGTTAGGTTCAATCGAGTGCTAGCATGATTTTCTTAAATCTAATTGAATCTCATTCAGATCAATTGAACTGGATCAATTCAATTGATTATCATTAGATTCAAACCCTTATTTGTGTGACCCAGTTAGGTTCAGTTCTATATGGTAATGGGATATGTTATGATCTCTATCATCGACATCATCGAAACTCCTTTCGATGGATCAGAACTCTTCTGATTCGAACAGCTAGAATGATCGATCATCTAAATCATTCTAATTGCTCCTAAAATCCACCAATGACACCTAGTAGTATATGGTGGCAACCCATCATAGCTGAATGCGAGTCTCTTGGCGCAGCTACTTGTGTGATTAAGTTCTTCTATCTTGAGCTCCGATCAGATTAGGGTTAGGGTAAACTCGTCAAACCCTAGTTTCTGTCATATGATGTAATCATTCGATTAAAGTTCGATGTGAAAATCTAAATAGAAACTATTTCTATTATTTCACTCTGCCATGGTCATGGGCTTCTGAACTTGATTCTCATGATCATCATAGGGCTGCTCCTCTACCATCGAGGTAGATAGGTTTTATCTTGATGCAATTCAGTTCCTACAATGAACATGTCATAGCCAACATACACCTTAGGATTCCATATGGTTAGGAGATCGAGTAATGGTATAGTCAAACTATAACACCGTCAAGGTGAACTATCGATGCACCTCAGATCAAAGAACTAGACACACTACTGTAGCATCGAGTCAGTCATTGATGAGAAGGTAGACTCCCTAATGACTACTCGAGATGGTCACGCTCAGTGCCCTCATTCTCTAACGAGTATCTGTATTCTCGCTCCGATGTCTCCACACCGTAGACTCAAGACTCATCTACTAAAGAGAAGTAATTATACACCAACCTTCTGGATCAATCACCATCCTCATGATGATCCTATGGTCGGGAGCATTTTATGAGTTAATAATGATTATTCATGTCTTAAATTTTTAACTCTTGAAAATATGAATTATCATTACCATTAACTCAAAGGATGTATCACAGACACTAAATACACATATGTGATAGAAAATAATCCATTTTATTGATTATAGTCAAAATTATAATTTTGCCCCTAGAAGTGTATTACAAGTGTCAGCCAATTTTGGCTTCTAGAGCATATATATCTAACAGAAGGTTGGTATATAATTACTTCTTTTTAGTAGATGAGTCTTGAATCTACGGTGTGGAGACACCAGAGCGAGAGTATAGGTACTGGTTAGAGAATGAGGGCACTGAGAGTGACCACCTCGAGTGGTCATTAGGGAGTCTACCTTCTCGTCAGTGACTGACTCGATGCTGCAGTAGTGTGTCTGATTCTTTGATCTGAGGTGCATCGATAGTTCACCTTGAGGATGTTATAGTTTGACTATACCATTACTCGGTCTCCTAGCCATTCGGAATCCTTAGGTGTATGTTGGCTATTGCATGTTCATTGTATGAACTGAATAACATCAAGATGGAATCTATCTACCTCGGTGGTAGAGGAGCAGCCCTATGATGATCATGAGAATCAAGTCCAGAAGCCCATGGCCATGGCAGAGTGAAATAATAGAAAGAGTTTCTATTTAGATTTTCACATCGGACTTGAATCGAATGATTATATCATATGATAGAAACTAGGGTTTGATGAGTTTATCTTAATCTTAATCTGATCGAGGCTAAAGATAGAAGAACTTAATCACACAAGTAGCTGTACCAAGAGGTTTGCATTCAGCTCTGATGGGTTGCTACCATATACTGCTAGGTGTCACTGGTGGATTTTGGGAGCAATTAGAATGATTTAGATGATCGATCATTCTAACCATTCGAATCAGAAGAGTTCTGATCCATCGAAAGGAGTTTCGATGATATCGATGATAGAGATCATGACATATCCCATTATCATATAGAACTAAACCTAACTGGGTCATACAAATAAGTGTTTGAATCTGATGATCATCAATTGAACTGATCCAGTTCAATTGATCTGAAAGAGATTCAATTAGGTTTAAAAAAATCATGCTAGCACTCGATTGAACCTAACGTTCTTCTTTTACTATCATAAATAAGTTATCCTGTCTGAGCCAAAGGAGTTTGTGCTCAATCAGAAGCCTTCATATGGTCTGACTGGAGGTTATCCAAGTCAGAAAAGATTGTCTTATTTTGTAAGACATTATCTGCCATTTTTGGTCACCTATCATTTTTCGTTCTTTGACTTTGGTCAAAAGTCTATCTTTGACTGGTCAAATATTGACCATAGATACTTTGATTTCTTTCCATGTGTCACGCACCTATTGGAGGACTGGTGGGGGCTTATCCCCCTGTCAGAACCTAGCAAGGAGGAGGGCACATGCCATCCTAGGCGTGTGCCCAAGCTGGAGGCGCCCAGGAGTCCCTATCGGACAGGAACTCCATCTCCTTTTTGGATTTCGATTAGAGTTCTCCTAAGAATCAAGTTTGATTGATCTTAGGCACCATCTAAGGAGGAATCCAGGAGACTCTATTCTCACCAATCAGATTTAGATCTAATTTCATAAGGGGTTATGATTGGTTGGAAAGAAGAGGAGTTGGATCACACTTAGTCTATAAATAAGACCCTGCGCCCAACTCAAAGATTGATAGAATCATAATTCTCCATGCCCCAAGGCTGCCTCTCCCCTCTTCCTCCATGCCAAACCCACCTTCTCCCTCTCCTCTCCACGTCCAAAAGAGTTTTGGAGCTTGGTTGGTGCGATCCAGATGAGAGAAAGACGACTGAAAGCTAGAAGGCTGCACTGCTGCATAGGACAACTACTGATCTTCGAAAAAAGTTTTGAAGATCCTCCAGGTCAGATCTAGATCTGATTTTTGAAGATGTGATAGAGAAGAAGAGGATCTCCAGATCTAGTCCAAGTAGATATCGATAGAGGCTAGGCACTTGCGTGGCTTGATCCAGAACCTTCTGCTGTATATAGGATCATCAACGGATAATATGATTACCCATATCAAGGTAAATTAAATTAAATTTAATTTATCTAGATTTTATTTTTATTATTAGAATAATAAAAATCAGATCTAAAATATCCCAGATCTGATTAGAATCAAAGAAAAATTTTTTTAAAATATATCTTTTGATCTGATTAGATATGAACGAACCTGATCCGAGAAATCAGGATTTTTTCTTCAGGGGTGAGGGGTGCTGCAGGAGGAAGGGAAGGGAAACATGAGAAAAATGAAAAAAAAAAATAAAAATTTTGAAGAGGAGGAGGAAAAAAAATGAAAAAAAATAATATTTTAATTATTAATTTTAATATACTATTTAAAAAATATTTTATTATTAACAAATAATAAAATATATTTTACTATTATATCACATCATTTTTAAATAATATTTTATGATTTTATGATTAGTTTTTTAAAAAAATAATATGTTATTATATAAATAGTATTTTAAAAATCATAAAATATTATTTAAAGTATTATTAATAATATTTTATTATTCATATAATAATATTATTTGTATAATAAGAAAATAATTAAACATTATATGTATAATAATATTTTTTATATAATAAAATATTTTAAAAAATATTATTTTCTTTTATAAAAGAATGTTTTATTATTAATTATTAGAAAAATAAAATTTTAAAAATAATATTTTAATATATAAATAGTATTTTTAAATTATTAATAAAAATATTATTTTTTCTTTTCTTTTTTCCTCTCCCTCCCCAAATATTTTTTTTTCTTTTTTCCTTCCATTCCCCAAATAATAAAATAATATCTTATTATTAATCAAACAATAATATTTTACTATTAATCAAAAAATAATATTTTACTATTATTTTAATAATAAAACTTATTTAAAAAAATGAATAAAAATATGTTATTTATTTTTGCTAATAAATATGTTATTTATTTTTATTTTCAAAAAATATTATTTCTATTAATAATAACATATTATTAATAAAAATATGTTATTTATGATATTATTAATAATAAAATGTTATTAAAATAATATTTAATTATTATATTTTTAAAAATAAAATTTTTAAAAAATAATATGTTAGTATATAAATAGTATTGTAAAATTAATAATAAAAATAATATTTTTTAAAAAATACTTAAAAAATTCTGGATTGATTCGGTAAGTGAAGTTACTAAAATAATAAAATAGATTAAAATACTAATAATTTTTATTATTAATAAAATAATAATTTTTTTATTATTATTACTAAAAAATATTTTATTATTTTTATTAAAATAATAACATATTTTAATAATATTTACTAAAATAATGTTTTATTATTTTTTAATAATATTAGTTTTTTGAAATAATGTTTTATCTTTTTCATAATAACATATATTAAAAATAATATTTTTTAATAATATATTATTTTTAAAATTAATAATGAAAATATTAATTTTTTTTTCTTTCTTTTTTTTCCTCTTTCTTCGTAAATTTTTTTTTCTTTCTTTTTATTTTTTTCCCATTTTTCTTTTCTTCCTCCTGCAGTACCCCCCCGCTCCCCCTCCCCCGCGCCCTCCTTGGTGGCGGCAAAGCCCGCCCGCATGCCGCGCCCCTTATGGTTCCATCCGACCACCACCACCACCACTCTCGGGAGCTTGCACCCCATCAGCACCCCCTCCATTCGTGCCCTCCATCCTCTATCGACACCCTCTTCCATTCTCTGCGGTTCAACACCACCGCCGTCCCCCTCCCCCCTCCCTCCCTAGTTGGCCGCACTAGAGGCGCTGCCAACCCCCTCCCTCCCTCACCAGCGCCTCCCGCACTCCTACAACCTGCGCGACTGTGGCCCGACGATGCTGCCATCCCATCCCTTGGCCTCGACGAAGAGCGGATCAGAATGGACAAAAAAAAAAAAAAGCCAGGCGATGCATGGAAAAAAAAAAGAAAATGCATGTTATAGATGGGATTTCATGTGAAATCGCATCTCCACAATGTAATTTTATTTTATTTTATTTTTTTATGAAATACCATGTAGGCTTAAAATCGTACGTTGAACATGCGATTTTAAGTCCGAAATTGCATGTCCAACATGTGATTTCGCCACCTCCCCACCACCTTACCATAACTACGATAATTTCGAAAATAGATTAAAAAAAAAAAAATTTTTAAAATTAATTATTTAAAAGATAATATTTAAAAAAAAAAATCCCACCGAACCGGACGATCAAATTTGACTGCCACAAAGCTGCCAAATTTTTTGATACAGATAAGACAAGTCCCATGGATGATCTGCATGGTTGTAGTAAACAAAAATAAGGACACGAAGTTCTGATAATTTTTTTATTTAATTTTGATCAATACATGATATACACTACATAAACTATTTTTATATAACCGAATATATGAGAAATATAAAAAAAAAAGGTGAAAATAAATCAAGATAATTGAGAAAATCACGTTGGGTAGTTTTTATGATATTTCTTGTGTAGGTTGCTAGCAGGTTGGGACGGTCTTTCAGCAAGAGATAAGACTGAATTGGTAGTTTTAATATCAACGCAATTGAGAAAATACATGGATTGCTAGCTAGCTAGTTGGGGCTGAAAGACTTAGATAAGATTGAATTGTCGGCTTCGGTACTCCCTCATAAATTGGACGTCGGGAGAGCCCAAAGGCCCAGTTTGTGTCTTAACGTCCCAAAGTTATGTCGAGCAAGAGGTTTGGTCCAGGTGAAGTGAAGAAGGAACATAACGAGTAATGATGAACCTAAGGATGCCCTTTTTCCTAACGTCTTAGCATGAATGATAGGATTCGTGGTTAAGCGGAGAGACGGGAAGTTGTTAGAGAATAGGAGAGATGCACGAGGCTGTGGTACATATAAGTCATGGAGGATATATGAAATCCAAGTGAGTTCCATATATAGTAGCTGAGGCAAGAGCTCGATATTTGACTTTGGCAAAAAATCATGCTACCGTAGGTTATTTTTTGGCACTCTACGAGATATATATATATATATATATATATATATATATATAATCGGACCCGAGGAAGGTACAATATCCTATGGTCGCTCGTCGAGTTCTTTTGCATCCAGTCCGGTCTGCATCTACAAATGCAAATAAATCGAGTCTACCTTTTGAGAGAACACATAATCCAAGGTGCGACATGCCGCGGACATAACATAATATATGTTTAACCATCTGAAAACTGGCAATAGTGGGAGAATGCATGTGTTGATAGGCCGTATCGATGGTGAGAGAGGGATCCGATTGTGTTAAGGTGAGGTATTGTAAAACTCCCACGAGACTGCAGCGAAGAGATGGATCGGCATAGGGCTGGTCCTCATTCTTCACAAGAGGCATTTTTGCAGCTAGAGGTGCTGCAATAGGCTTACACGGTCAAGGAGTTCGGTAGTGTACTTCTGCTGGGATAAGAAAAGTCCAATCTCGGGATCAAGAAACTTCAACACCCAAGAAATAATAGAGTAGGCCAAGGTCTTTCATAGAGAACCCCTTGCCAAGAGCAATAATGAGTTGATCAAAAAGAGAGAAAGAGTCACCTGTCAAAATTATATCATCAACGTATGGTAGCAAAAATATCATATGGCCGCTATGCCAAAATATGAAAAGAGATGGATCAATAATGCCGCAAAAGAAGCCATGGCCGATAAGAAAGTTACTAAATTTGTCGATCCAAACTCGGCGGACTTGTTTGAGGCTGTACAGAGCTCACCGAAGTAAATAAATGCGATTGAGACGTGTGGAATCTTGATACTCAAGAGGTTATTCTATATAGACCGGAACGTCGAGATCATATGGGAAGGCATTTTTGACATTAAGTTGAATAGGCCAATCTCGAACTACCACAAAAGTTAGAACGATGCGAATAGTACCGAATTTAATGACCGGGCTGAACATCTCAAGAAAACCGATCCCCTCTTCATGACGAAAGCCCTTAGCAACAAGGAGGACTTTTAATTGATCGAGACTGTCATCTCTACGTTTAGTTTTGAAAATCTATTTGCAACCAACCACGTTCACATCCGGAGGGTGTGACTTCAGATCCTAAGTCTTGTTCAGAGCAAGTGCATTTAATTTCTCAATCATAGTCCCTTGGTAGTCAGAATGTTTAAGAGCAGAAGCAATACTCTGAGGTTTAAAGAAAACTGTTGATAGAGCAACATTGGCATATTTAGGGTTGGGTTTGTGAATACTGACCTTAAAATGAGCCACCATAGGGTGGGACGACGAAGTAGAGAGCACTTGATTACAAGGCAGCGAGGGAGGTCGTTGCTCACGGGCTTCTCATTAGTGCACGAAGGGTACCATGTGGCATATTCATGGTAGCCATGGGGGAGAGATTGTGGCTGGGCTGCATGGGAATCGAAGCTCGTTTGATTGCATGGGATTCTCATTTAATATCGTGATTGGAGCTGCATGATTACATCATATTTCATTGAATGGACAACCTAGCACCCGTGCTTGGTCAGAGGTAGTCTGTGGTGAGCGTGGAGCTTCATCATGCAGAGCGACAGTGAAGGAAAAAGCGTTCTTATCAAAAATAACATGCTGCAAGATATAGACCCGACCAGTGGAACGATGAAGACACCGACATTCCTTAAGCTTCTCATTGTACCCCAGAAATATATATGGCAAGGAGCGTTTATCAAATTTATTGATGGTATGGTTATGGAGATATGGATGGCAGCATGAACCGAAAACTTGTAGTATGAAATAATCAGTTCAACAAGATGGAGGAGAGTCGGTTGATCAATAAATTAACAGTGGAGAAAGCCTCCACCGGATGATGGAAGGGCATGGAGGCTTCAAAGAGTGCAGTAAGCCCTAATTTGACAACATGCCGGTGCTTTCTCTCAGCGACATCATTTTATTTCGACGTATCCAGGCAAGATAATTGATGACCTATACTGCAACTAATAAGATGATTGGTAAGAGCATTATTCGAGATAATAACTTTTCATCTCCATCGGATCGAGATATTTTGATCTTTCGGTCAAATTGAGTTTCAACCAATTTTTGAAAAGATAAGAATATGGTAAAAAATTTACTTTTCTGCTTCAATGGATGGAGAAATCACCGATATACATTATATAATAACGAAATTATTGCATAGAAGAATCCTCACAATGTAATTTTTTAATGAAAAATAACTTCGAGCATCCGACAAAGAAAATTAAAGGTAATTCTGCACTCTTACCGATCTGACAACCAGTACGGAGGTAACCAGTCGACTTATTAAATAAAATCAAATGATTACTTTACTCATGCCGTAGTATCTTGCTGTTTGGGTGCCCCGATCGATGATGCTAGGTCTACTCATCTGCCGACATATGCTATTGAGAGAGAAATGTTGCCAATTGTGGGTCTTTGTTGGGATATAATCCATGGTGATTAATTTCTGAAATCAGCACGAATTGAGTCTTGGAGTCCTTCATAGAAAAACCAGAACCGTTAGACAAAAAATGGCAAGGGTAGTCCTTTGCCGGTTGTGAGACGAATAGGATATGCTTCCTTTCTCGTGGCACATCAAAGACATTTTGATGTGAAATATCGTAAGATTTATTATCGATACGACCCGTACCAATATGAGTAATTTTGAGTGACTCGCCATTTCCTACCATTATATTGTCAGAACCATAATGAGCAACCAGATCGGTAAGTCGGTGATATGGGCATTTGCTCCGGTATCGGGATGCCATTCATCATCAGAGATGTACAAAGTAGTCAGGCCTTGAGGTAAATCGTCACTTTGATAATTGTTGTCGAACAGATGCCAGCATTTAAGCGCTCCATGCACCCCTTTGCATATTTGGCATATAGGGATTGCTGGAGGCTGATTGCATTGGCTTGGTGGTCAAGCGTGGGGTGAAGAAAAATTTCTTCCATCTTGACTGGTTTGAGAAAGATGAATTGAAAGTGGTTGGGACACCTTTGCCTCTAGTGTTGTCTCGATTACGTTGAGTGACGAATGCAAGGGAGGGATTGGTAGCCGACAGAGTCTTGCTATTTCTCAACTCATAGCTTAGGAGCCGCAGAACAATTTTGGATGGGTGGCCTGAGCATTGTTGTCTTAAAAGACTCGTAGCCATCTCTGAGTCCTTCGAGTAACTTAAAAACTTTATCAACATCGGACGCACATATAGATTTGAATTAATTCCCGAAGATAGATGGCAAGAGGGAGGCTTGTTCCCTTTTTAGATGGGCTGGAGTTGAGCCAAGAGATCGAGCAGTTGAATTTTGAGCGTAGCGTACGATTAATACTTTCCAAACCTGTGCAGCCGTCGTGAGGCCGACTACGTGTCCTAGGATATCTTCTGAGAGAGTTCCAGCCACCCATGACTTCACAAGTCCATCCATGAAGTGTAATCTGGATTGCAGATCTTCTGACCATCTCCCTTCACTGGTGAGGAAATCGAGAATGTCCACAGAGCTTGTGTTTCCCGTAGCAAGTGATTGTTGCCATTTAATTTCAGCATTACAAAATTTGCAATGTGGATGTTTGAGGGAAAATGGTATTTTGGTGCGTTGCGATTGGATTTTGAAGCGAAGAGATCTTCGTGCCCTTGTGCAGCTCTATTACTGTAAAGAAAAATAAGAATGTGGATTTTTGATGAAATTTTTTTACTTAATTTTGATTAATAAACGGCACTATATATACTATTTTTACATAATCAAATAGATAGAAAATATGAGAGAAAAGCGGAAACAAATCAAGATAATTGAGGAAATCATGTTGGATTTTCCTCGTGATCTTCTTTGCAAGGTTTACCAGATTTTTAATGCATAACTCGTCAAACTGCTCGTATGCTGGAAAACAGCAGATACACTCAATGGTATGTTTAAATGTTTCTAGGAATCCATTATAATTGACTAATGATTTTCATGAATGAATACCTTGTTGGTTGTTTGAAAGTATGGTAGGCCAAGAATTGAAGGAAGAAAGTTAATGAAGAGAACTTTGTATTAGTTTCTTGTCTCAAATCAACACAAGTACAATCTTTTATATAGGCTTCATGATAACCCTTCATATACCCTATAATATATATAACCTTCCAAACATTAATACATGACTTTTCATATTACATAGCATATGCATTAAAAAATATAAAGGCACACCACTCTTCATCTATTACGACTTCCAATCTTCCATAATTTATGTAGCAATTGTAATTAATCAAGTTTAATTTCCAACATCCCCCCTTAAACTTGATTTTTCCAAAGAGATAACCCCAAGAATTTTTCTTATCCTTTGAAATACTTTTACTTGCAATGGTTTAGTGAAGATGTCTGCTACTTGATCTTTGATTTTTGTATGCACAAGATATATTATTTTTTTTTGACACAATCTCGGATAAAATGCTATTTTGTATTAATATGTTTGCTTCGATCATGATAGATAGGATTCTTTGCCAACTCAATAGTTGATTTATTGTCGATGTATGTCTTTGTAGCTTCCTTCTGTGGTATTTGAATATTTGTCAACAGGTTTCTTAGCCATATAGCATGGCAAACACAAGATGTAGCAGCAACATATTCGGCTTCATAAGTTGAGAGAGTGACGATTGATTACTTTTTTTAGGATCATGTAAATGCGGTGTCTTTAAAGAAGAGTGCTTTTCTGATCATCAATATCTCCAGTCCAATCACTATCTAAATAGCCAACCAACTCCAAAAGATTATTAGATGAATAAAATAATCCATGATTAAGAGTACCTTTAATATAGCGCAAAATACGCTTTGCGGCCTTTAAATGAGACATCTTTGGTTCCTCCATATAGCGACTAATAAGTCCAACTCCATAAAAAATATTCGGCCTCGTGCATGTGAGATAGCGAAGACTTCCAACTAGGCTCTTAAAATATGTTGGATTAATATCTTTTCCTTCTCCTCTTCTTGATAGCTTCATTCCAACTTCTACTGAAGTATCAACTGGATGGTAGTTTTTCATAGCAAACTTATCCAAAATCTTCTTAGCATAGTGAGCTAGTGAGATAAAAATGCCTTCTTTCTTTTGTGTCAATTCCAATCTCAAGAAGTAAGCCATAAGCCCAATGTTAGTCATCTCAAACTCTTTTATCATGGAGGCTTTAAATTCTTTGATCATTGAGAGACTGCTTCCTATGAAAATCAAATCATCCACGTACAAACAAATAAGTATAATTTTTCTCTTGTTGTTAGTCTTTATATACAAAGCATGTTCATAAGGATATTTTAAAAATCCACTCTTAATAAAGTAGTCATCAATTCTAGCATTCCAAGATCGAGGAGCTTGCTTTAGGCCATATAGAGCTCTTTTCAACTTATATACTTTACTTTCTTCATCTTCTTTCACATGGCCTGGGGGTTGCTCTATATATACTTCTTCATGAAGATAACAATTTAAAAAGATTGACTGTACATCCACTTAAAAAAATTGCTATTTCTTTTGAGTTGCTAAGGAGATAATAAGATGTACCATCTCTAGATGTGCAACCAGAGCAAAAACTTCATCATAGTCAATGCTTTATTTTTATTTGTAGCATTTTGCAACCAGTCTTGCATTATACTTCTCCACTTTGCCTTCTGTATTTTTCTTAGTTTTGTACACCTATTTTACACCAATGGCCTCATGTCCTTGTGGAAGATGGATGAGCTCCCAAGTGTCATTCTTGATTATAGCTTGCATTTCTTCATCCATTGCTCTTCTCTATTTCTCTTCAATATTTGCTTCTTCAAATTTGATAGGATCATATCCTACAAAAAGAGAAAACATAGTAAAATCTTCTTCATTAGTATCATTAAGTCTTCTCGTTATATTGTAGAGATCTTGAATGTTTCTTGTCTTTGGGGTGCTTCTACTTTCAATACTTGCAGTTGACCCTCTTGGTGATATTTGTCTTTTTTCTTGAGCTAAAATTGTTTCTTCATTTATCAATTCCTCCTCTCCATCAATGATATTTCTGCTTTGCTTTTCTTTCTTTTTGTTTATCCAATTCTAAATTTGTTCTTCATCAAATTCAATATCTCTCAAAAATATAACTTTTCTAGTGTTGCCCAGCTATGCAACCCAAGTGGGGGGGGTGATGAATTAGATTTTTAAAATTTTAAAGCTAATTTAAAGATATCAAAATTAAATGATGATATGCAAGATATGTGTGTGAAGCAATTTAGGTTAGAGAAAAACATAAAAGATTAGAGAGCAAGAATTTAATAAACTAAGAAAAGAAAGATAGCAAGTACACCACAAACAAGCAAGATTTATAGTAGTTCGGTACTTTTCTTGCACCTACATCCACTCTCCAAGCTCCTACTTAGAAATTAAAATCCACTAACCATATTCAAACTGAATACACCATTGGAAACCTCCAATCTTAGCTATTCTAAGCTAGAATACTTATTTTTTATGTACAAGCCAATCCAATACAATCCTATTCAAAGTTAGGATCAACCTTTCCAAATTTTGGAATCCTTCCAAAACTTGAATCAAAATAGTAAAGCAGAAAAAAGATTTAATGATAATCAAATATAAGTTTAGCTTCCTCTATGAGTAAATAAAATCTTAAGAACGCTTTTCACAATAGTGGAGGAAGCTTCTCTGATTTTTTTCAAATTTATTGAAGACTTGAATGAGCTCTTGAGAGGTTGATGAACTTGAAGATGAAAGCTTCTTTTCTTAATGAATACTTTTTGCTTAGGACTGATAATTAGTTGTTCAATCTCTTATATTTTTTTTCTTTTTAAAGCCTTTTAGATCTTCAATAGGTGGAGGAGAGAATTTTGGATAAGATTTATAGCCGTTGGAGATATTAAAAAAATCATTAAAATTTATCAAAATAAGAAAAAAATAGTCATTATAGAAAAAATTTCATTGCAGGGGTCGAATCATGGATCGACTCATTACACACCTCTGAGATAAAATCTAAAAAAATAATCATTCTATATTTTTAGCCTTCAGAACAGCAGAGGTCGACCTTGGGGTCGAATCTTAGCACAGAGATAGCATGCCAAACAGTCCTTTTCAACAGGAGACGACCTAGGGGTCGATCTTTTCATTTCAAACTTGATTTTCTTTCAAAATAAGCATCTAAAAATCATAGGACTACCTCCAAAAGATTAAAATTTTTTTATACTTACTTTTGAGGCTCTCAAATCAAAACTAGATAAAATTATGATTTTGCCCCTAAAATATAAAAGTCTTTTTTTAAGCCAAATTTATTAGTAATCTCCTCAAATACTTTGTAATCATCAAAACTAATTCTTGGAGCAACAATCTTCTTCTTTTTGATGATGACAAAATATTTGAGCATAAGCAAAAATAAAGCATATAGAAGCATTGATTGATGATATAAAGCAAAAATTTTAAAAAAACATGCTACATCACATACTAGGATATTATATTTAATTATTTGATCAATATGGCATCAAGAGTAGTTTGATGATTACTTATAGTCAGACATTTAAATGATTTACAAAAATATTTGACTTACTTATTTCTTTTATCAATTTTACTTTTATTTTATTTTATTTATTAATTTTATTTTAATTTTACTTATAGCCTAATTTTATTTACTCTACTCTTCCTTTTTGACATCATCAAGTAAGATCTTAAAGAATTTTAAAATTCAAAAATAAAAATGCCTCTCCCTTAAGTTATTTCATATGTTTTTCTATTAGAACAAGAGTTTATAACATAATGAACTTTCAATTTACAACATAATGATCATAATGAAATTTAGTCAATTCATAAAAATTTTATTTCAGATCATTCAAATGACATCATCACATATTTACATCCAAATAATTATCATATCATCAAGTCATCAAAATATATAAGTGCTAAACATACAAAATATAAAGGTATCAAAAGTATTCATGAGAATTAGACCATCAAAACATACAAAATTCATGGATACAACTATCCATGACCCAAACAGCCAATAATACCAATACCATAAGTTTGATTCAAAAAATATAATCAACTATGACTGGATCAACAACTCATAGAAACAATTAAAAGATACTAGATCATAACCTAAAATAAAGATGACTAAACTAAATCTAGTTGAGATCACGGTTGAAAGTATCTAAATCAGATGAAAAATCAAAGATGTGATGGAGTGTGTCAAATGACAGATGCATCAAATTTAGAAAATTGAATCAATTCAAATGAATCATCTTTTTTTTAAAAGCTTATCTTTTGAAATTTCTTTCTTTATAGAAATTAGCTTAAATTCAAATATCAAAGGCTCTCCCTCTTTTTAAATGAATATGATTCTTTGAATAGATTTTTAAGTATGTACTTTTAAGCTTTAAGAGGATTAGAGCTTTTTAAAGATTTGAATAGTGAAATCAAGCATAATATTTAATTTATTATTTATTTATTTTTATTTTTTTAAATAAATTTTAGTCAATTAAGCTCGAAAAAGATATATATTAGAAATGTATCAAGTAAAATAAAGATAGTATCAAAGCAAAAATAATTTTACAAAGATTTCTAAAGATACATTAAAAATTTTATATTATATTCATATTTTTAAATGAGTTTTAAAATTAGAAGTATGCATCAAAATTAATTTATTTGGAGTGAGAATATATTTTAAATTAGCTTTAACTTTAATTAGTTATCAAAAATAATTTGGCAATTAAATTAATTAAATATAAACTGAATAATCACATAAAGACTTAAGTTAAAAGATCATAAAACTATCAAAATTCATTATTCTTAACTTAAATTAATTAGAATATTTAGTTAAAGCTAACTAGATAATATTTAATAAATAAATATTTTTTCTCTTATTTTTTAAGAGTAAATACCAAAAAACTCATCATATAATACTTTCTCCCCCTCTTTTTCATAATTATTATTAGATAAATTTATCTTTTAGCTTTTCTTTCCTATTTTGAAAGAATACAATAAATTTAGAATGAATACTTTTTTTTTAATTCTATTTATGAACAACATAGATTAAAAACACATCTCTTCTTTTTTGAATAATATAAATGCATTAAATAAAATTATTTTGAACTTCAAAAATTCAAGAGAGATAGAATATTTCAAATATTTAAGATTTTAAATAAATCATTCAAAGTAAATTATAAGATATATTCAATTTTTTAGGGATCATCTCTTCTTTTTTTTATTATATATATTTTAAAATTAATAAAATATAAAATAAATAGTAAGCTATCTGATATCAATTGATTAAAAACTAAAGTCCTCTTTTAAGATCAAAAATAATTTTTTGATACCAATTAATTTTCAAAAAGAATAAATGATATGATCAAAATATGTAAAATATAAATAGTTGCTTAAAATGAATCAAATGATCAAAATCATTAGAATGCTCAAATAAATTCATACGATAAATAAAATATAATTATTTATCTATAATTTTTTTATTAAGTTCAAAAATAATTATTCTTCTTATAGTCAAGAAAAAGATAAGAATGATGGATAATTTTTAACTTAAAATAATAAAATTAAGTCTCAAGAATTGACCTAAAAATATCAGTAGAGGATAAGTTGGGATCAAAAGAAGGATATTTAAGTAAAAGGATCTAGAATTTCTAATTTTTTTTAATTTTATAAAATTTATCTTTACTCAAGGTCTTAGTAAAAATATCAGTCAATTGATTTTCAGTACAAATATAATAAAAAATTATATCATTATTTTGAACATGCTCTCTTATGAAATAATATCTTATTTTAATATATTTTGATCTAGAGTATTGGATTTGATTCTTAGTTAGATTTATGGCACTAGTATTATCATATCTTATGAAAGTTTTATTTAGTTTGATGCCAAAATTTTCAAATTATTGCTTAATTCATAAGATTTGTGTATAGCAACTTTCGACTACAATGTATTCGGCCTCGACCATAAACAATGCTACCGAATTTTGCTTCTTGCTAAACTAAGAGATTAAGTTAACTTCTAGAAATTGGCAAGTTTCACTAGTACTTTTTCTATCTAATTTACATCCAGCAAAGTCTGCATCTGAATATCTAATTAAATCGATTGATAAATTCTTAGAGTACCATAAACCTATGGATTGAATTTCTTTTAGGTATTTAAGTATTCTTTTTATAGCATTTAAATATGATTCTTTTGGATTAGATTGAAATCGTGCACATAAATAAACACTAAACATGATATCTGATCTACTAATAATTAAATATAATAAAAAACCAATCATATCTCTATAAAGTTTTTGATCAACATTTTTACCTCCTTCATCCTTATCAAGCTTACATGATAGACTCATAGGAGTACCAATTGCTTTGGAGCTCTCCATCCTAAATCTCTTGAGTAGTTTTCTTATGTACTTGCTTTGAGTGATGGAGATCCTTTTTTTTATTTATTTATTTTAAAGTTTGAGAAAAAATGTTAGTTCATCCATCATGCTCATCTCAAACTCTTCCTACATGAGCTTAGCAAAATCTTGACATAAAGTTTCATTAGTAGATCCAAATATAATATCATTAATATATATTTGTATTACTAAGATGTCATCATGATCTTTTTTAATGAAAATGGTTGTATCTATATTTTCTCTTAAAAATTCATTATTAAGCAAGAATTTACTTAGTCTTTCATACTAAGCTCTAGGTGCTTGTTTTAAACCATATAATGCTTTATTTAATCTAAAAATATAATTTAAAAAAAAATATAATTTTTAAAATTGAAAGGTTGTTCTACATAAACTTCTTCAGTAATATATCCATTTAGAAAAGCACTTTTAATATCCATTTGAAATAGCTTAAAATTCATAAAGCATGCATAAGCGAGTAAAAGTCTAATTACTTTTAGTCTAGCAACAGGTGTAAAGATTTTATTAAAATCAATTTTTTTTTTTTGATTATAATCCTTTGTAACTAATTTTACTTTATTCCTAATTATATTTCTATTTTTATCCAATTTATTTCTATATACCCATTTTATACTAATTATTGGATAATTTTTAGGTCTTGATACTAAGATCCATATATTATTTCTTTTGAATTGATTAAGTTTTTCTTGCATTGTATTTATCTAATTATAATCTTTTTTGGCTTCATCAATAGTTTTGGATTCAAAATGAGAAATAAATGCAAAATAATTATATGCATCTCTAAGTAAAGAGCGAGTTCTTACCCCATGTGTAGGATCACCAATAATTAGTTCTTAGGGATGATTGTGAACATACCTCCATTCTTTTGAAAGATCATTTGTATGTTGAGGTTGTTCTTATTGTTCTTCATCCTTAATTTCTTGCTTGTCTTCATGATTCTCTTCATTTTGAATTATTGAATCTTTTAGGATGATCTCCTTCATTCCTTATATAAGAGGATCTGCATCATCAATATCTTCACTCTTTCTTGATGGAAGATCATTAGTCTCATCGAAAAGAACATGTATTGACTCTTCTACTACTAAGGTTCTTTTGTTAAAAATTCTAAAAGCTTTACTAGAAGAGAAGTATTATAAGAGGAGTAACCAAGAAAAATAGCTTCATCGAATTTTGCATCAAATTTATCTAGTTTTTCTTTACCATTGTTCAAAATAAAAAATCGACAACCAAAAATATAAAAATTTGCAATGTTAGATTTTCTTCCTTTCCAAAGCTCATAAGATATTTTTTTTAAAATTGGTCTGATTAGGGCATGATTTAAGATGTAACATGCTGTGTTAATTTCTTCCATCCAAAAGTATCTTGAAAGGTTGCTTTCATATAGCATGGTATGGATCATTTCTTCTAGAGTTCTATTTTTTCTTTCTACTACTCTATTTTATTGGGGTGTCCTAGGTGCTGAAAAATTATGACTAATTTTTTTTCATCATAAAATTTTTTAAAGTCTTGATTTTCAAATTTGGTTCTATGATCACTTTGAATGCTTTGAATTGAAAATTCTTTTTCATTTATAACTTTTTAGTAAAACTTTGTGAAAACATGAAAAGTTTCATCTTTATGCATAAAAAAAAAAATTCATGTAAAACGTGAGTAGTCATCGATAATTACAAAACCATAACATTTTTTACCTAAGCTTCCTATTCTTTTAGGACCAAACAAATCTATGTGCAAAAATTTCAATGACCTAGAAGTTGAAATAATATTCTTAGATTTGAATGAAACTCTTGTCTGTTTACTTAGTTGGTATGCATCACAAATTTTATCTTTTTTAAAATTTAATTTTGATAAATCGATAACTAATTTCTTTTTGATAAGCTTTGAAAGTGAATGCATACTAATGTGTGCAAGCCTACGATGCCAAAGTCAACTAGTCTCATTAATTTTGGCATTCATATATAGCTACTAGACATTGCATGTTTATCATAGAAAGATCATTCAAATCTATCATATAAACATTACCATGCCTATGACCAATAAACTTAATGCCATCATCATTAGAACTAGTTACAATGTACAATGAAGATTCAAAAATAACTTTGTAACCCTTGTCACAAAGTTGACTAATACTTAAGAGATTATATTTTAAATCATCTACTAATAAAATATTTTCAATATACTTGGAGAGAGTGATACCGACATTATCTATACCAATGATCTTTCCTTTACATTGTCTCCAAATGTAACCATCCCTCCATTTTTAGTATCAAGCGTGATGAATTGGGACTCATCATCGATCATATATTTTGAGCATCTGCTGTCAAGATACTATCTTCGATTTTCTCTTTTGGATGCAAGATACACCTACATGCAAAATCAAGTCCTTACTCTAGGTACCCAAGTTTTCTTGGATCCTTTAAGGTTAGTCATAATGGTTTCTTTTGGAATCCATATTTTCTTTATATTTGAATTGTTAGGGAAGCATGTATAAGATTTGTGTCCTATTTTACTACATTTAAAGTAAGTAATATTTAAAAATTTATTTTTTTATAAATTTATAAAAATATTTTTCAAAAATTTTTATTTTTTTAGGAGGTTATAGCCTAGATTGGCCTTATCATAAATAGCCTTTTGATTTTCAAGAATCATATGAAGTTTATTTGAACTCAAAGTAAATTTTTTAACTATCTATTTTAAATTATTGATTTTATTTTTCAAATTTAGATTCTCTTGAGTTAAGACTAGTTTTTCACTTAGGCTAGTTTCATTTTTTTTAGCAAGACTTGATTTTTTAATTTTAGATCTTTATTTTTAGTTTCTAACTTCTTTAAATTATCTACTAATTCATAGAAGGCTTCTTGAAGTTCTTCGAATATAAATTTATTTGAGATTTCAGTACTTACCTCATTCTCATATGCCATAAGGCACAGGTTAGCTTGTTCACGAGCTTCTTTCTTTTCATCGAATTTCTCCTCTTGTTGAGTGATGAATTTAAGGGCTATTATCTTTTTTTCTTGACATCTTCTTCTTGATATTGTTTCATGCTTAGCTCGTACATCATTAGTGATCCTAGAAGCTCCTTTAAGGGTAAAATATTCAGATCTTTGGCTTCTTAGATTGTAACCACTTTAGCCTTTCATATTTTTAGCAAAGATCTAAGAATCTTTCTCATAAGATCACCGTTAGAATTAGACTTGTTAAGACTTTTAAGATCATTTATAATATCTGTAAATTTAATAAATATTATAGTTATTGATTCATCATGCTTCATTTTGAAAAGTTCATAATTATGCACAAGCATGTTAATTTTTGACTCCTTAACTTGATTAGTGCCTTCATGAGTTACTTCTAATATATCTCATATTTGCTTAGCCGACATGTATGTTGAAATATGATTAAATTCATTAGCATCTAGAGCACAATATAAAACATTCATGACCCTTGCATTGAGTTGAGCCATTTTCTTATCAATCTCATCCTATTCCTTTTCAGGTTTGATTGATTCCTCACCATCAATTATCTTAGTAGGTGTGTGTGGTCTATTAACTATGATACTCTACATATTATAGTCAAGTGCTTGTATGAAAATTTTTATCTGAGCTTTTTAAGAGGTATAGTTTATCCCATTGAAAAATGAAGGTCGGTTTGTGGACTGCCCCTCGACTAGAGAAATATTAACTTGAATTGTCAGAGATCTTTGGCTCTTTGATGGTTAAATCAAAGTAGGACTAGAGCACCAGACTCTGATACTACTTATTGTCCAGCTATGTAATCCAAGAGGATGGATGAATTAAATTTTTAAAATTTTAAAGCTAATTTAAAGATATCAAAATTGAATGATGATATGCCAGATGTGTGTGTGAAGCAATTTAGGTTAAAGAAAAATATAAAAGATTAGAGAGCAAGAATTTAACAAACTAAGAAAAGAAAGATAGAAAGTATACCATAAATAAGCAAGATTTATAGTGGCTCGATGCTTTTCTTGCACATACATTCACTCCCCAAGCTCTTACTTGAGAATTAAAATTCACTAACTGTATTCAAACTGAATACACCATTAAAAACCTCCAATCCTAGCTATCCAAAGCTAGAACACTTATTTTTCGGATACAAGCCAATCCAATACAATCTTATTCAAGATTAGGATTAATCTTCTCAAGTTTTGAAATCCTTCCAAAACTTGAATCAAAATAGTAAAGCAGAGAAAAAGATTTAATGATAATCAAATATAAGTTTAGCTCACTTTATGAGTAAATAAAATCTTAAGAATGCTTTTCACAATACTAGAGGATGCTTCTCTGATTTTTCTCAAGATTATTAGAGACTTGAATGAGCTCTTGAGAGGTTAATGAACTTAAAGATGAAAGCTTCTTTTCTTGATGAATACTTTTTACTTAGGACTGATAATTAGTTGTTCAATCTCTTATATTTTTTTCTATTTAAAGCTTTTTAGATCATTAATAGGTGGAGGAAAAAATTTTGGACAAGATTTATAGTCGTTGGAGATATTAAGGAAACTATTAAAACCTATCAAAATAAGAAAAAAAATAACCATTGCAGAAAAAGTTTCGTTGTAGGGGTCGACTCATGGGTAAACTCATGGCACAGGAGTCGACTCATGGGTAGACTCATGGCATAGGGATCGACCTCTAAGATAAAATTCAGAAAAATAATCATTCTATATTTTTAGCCTTTGGAACAGCAGTGTTGAAAATGTGTCCCAAAGCCAATCGTTAGTCTGTTGATGGTTGGACCACATATTTATAATTATATATAAATTATAAATTAATAAAAATTATTTTAGCATTTTTCATCATAAATTTTGTTGTCTTCTAATGAACTTTTGTGTTGTGATGAAGTCCTTAGGACTATCTAGATTCGACAAAGAAGGATTTATCATTTAGTTCTTAAATAGTTCGCGATCAAATGATATGTTGTTACTTAGGACGATAACGTTTATCAAGTATAGATCATTGTGTGCCATATAGGTTAATTATCCTTATAATCAAAGAGTGTTGAGACATTGATATGGCATGCAAGTAAGATATATGGATACATCTGCACTAAACGTGATCAACTTCAGGGCTTTTCTCCTATCAAGTTTAGCTTCGATGGAATATGGGTATAAATGTCCCTTCGATCTGAGATCACCATGGTGATTTTCAAGCAACTCACTGTGTTTTGGTGCCGTACTATCTAAATTTTTAATTCGATGATGGAAGGTTTCTGGACACAGTCAAGTATTTATGGAGTTGGTGCGTATATCAAGATGAGATTGACCACTCCTGATTTCAGAAGCTGTGTTCAATTGTATTTTAATTTAGTAAAATCTTGGTCAGGACAGTCTTAGTAAGAAGTCACGGGACTAATTGCTTTGAGACACGATATGAATGTATTTTCTAGGATTGATAGTCTAATCCTAAGTTATCTATTAAGTGAGGTCATAGGGATGAATTATACAATAACCATATTTGCGTAGGTTTCGAATGTTACTATTGCGATTATTTGATCTATTCGGACGTTGGATATCATTGCTAGATGGTCACTTCGATTAGTATAGAAATTGATTTCTGTGCTACCGACTTAGGTTCAGACCTGCAGGATCACACATATTAGGAGTTTCTATCTGATCTGATGGCTGATCAAGAGTCCCATTGGTTTGAGATCCTATGGTCAAAAGTTCTACTGGATTGGAACTCTGTGACCAAGAGTCCTACTGAACTGGAACTCTAAGTCCGACTTATTTGGGACTCTCTAATCAAGAGTTTCATTGGTCTGAAACTCTATGGTCAAAGAGTCTCACTGAACTAAAAGTCTATAATCAAGAGTCCTATTGGACTGAAACTCTGAGTTCTACTTGTCTGGGACTCTCTGATCATGAGTCATAATAAGCTAGGACACTATGGTCAAAAGTCCCACTAGATTGGGACTCTATGATCAAGAGTCCTACTAGATTGAAACTCTGAGTCCTACTCATCTAGAACTCTCTGATCAAGAGTTTTACTAGTCTAGAACTCTATAAATATGAGTTTAATTCATTTGGGATACTGGGTTCAAGAGTCCCATTGATTTAGGACTCTTTAAGAGTTTCATGTTGATAGGACTTTATTGCTCAGTAACCCATTTGATTTGGACTCAGATATTTTTTAGAAAATTAATTAGCAATTTGATTACTGATTAGCTTAATTTAATTGAGCGATGAGCATTCGATCAAGTTTGATTGAATTTGATTCAATTAGATTTGATCCAATTAGGTCATGAGATGACCTAATCGCTATGAGAGTTTTGACCCTGATTTGATCTGGACGTAGATCTAATTAATTTCTAATATAATTAAAATTTTATTAGATTAGATTAAGCCTAATTTGATTAGATTTAATTTGGTTTAATTAGATCTAAATTAATTAGTTTGGTTGAAACTAATTAGGACCAAGTCAAATGAAGTTTGAATTCAAATTCTCCCATGCGTCCACTATTTTTGACTTTTTCACTCTACTTCCCATGCCCTCCCTTTTGTTTGTTGACTATTTTTTAAGAAATAAAAATATGCACATAGAAGAAGAGTTCTTGTGCGTGTTAAACACACAGGAGGGGGCGTTGGATAAGGATAAGAGGCTCATTTGATTTTTGAAATCAAGTGATTGGTTAAAACCTCTTAACCACTCGATCCTTATTATTTTCCATGCAGTTTTCCTATAGTATTCATGTCAATAAATTATGAGAATTTTTATGCATGTAGGAGAAGGGGTTAGCATTATGTGGTAAAAATTTTTTAGTGTTTGGGCTTTAGTTCTAGGTGAAAAAAATCTTGGAGTGAAGGTGACCTACAACACTTTACTTTTCCCTCATCCCTCTCTTCTCTTATGATTTTTACCTCTAAGGATATCCTATTTTTAGATATGATCTAAATAGAGATTATAGATCTAAAAGTTATATTTTCATAAAAACTTATTTCATAAAAAAATTCCACACAGAGAGGATGTGATAGGATTTTTAGTATGTTAGAATTTTTGGACTGAGTGAAATCCTAGATTTAGGAATCTAGGTTCGGATGGAGAGATCGAGTGCTGTGAGCATTGGATCGCCACCAAATTTGAAACACATCTTCATCACTCTTCAATATTTATATTATAATTTTTTAAAATATTTAAAAAAATAAAAAAGTATATGATCGATTAGATCCATCATGATCAGCCATTGAAGGTCCCGATAAAGAGCTAGCACTCCAGTGGGGCTGATCGGGACCAGGAGCTCCTTATGGACCAACCGTAGAGACCAGACATATGTGTGGCTATGACATAATTCTAGAATATTATTCGATGGACTCAGATTATGGTGATCAACTATCCACGAAAAGTTATTATGTTCTGAACATGTAGATATAGTAAATAGTTTATTACATAGTTTTATTTTCAGATCTATTGATGTATGCATGCATATTATGTTTAGATCCTAATATGTAGGATTAAATAATTTAATATAATCAATAGATAATTAATTAAATAATTATTTTTTAATACATCATTACTATTTTTGAAATATTTTTCGAAAGTAGCATGGCAAATTCTGCACTATTTTCTTCAAATAGTATCAGAGAAAGGTTCTTTAAACATGATATGCTTATATATTTAGATTAATAATTTAGATTTAATCTAAATATTAATTTAATAATTAAAGTAATTAGATATAAAAAATTAAAATTTAGATTACACGGACTATAGGTTGTCCTGCTGTAGGGTTTACCCCCTACAGTGAAAAGGTTGTTCTGATACGTTGCTGATCTATATCGTTAATCATAAAATTACTAAATTTGATCTAATATTTTTATGATTTAATTATATTAGACTTTAATGTGATTTATGATCATGAATGCATAATTAGATAATGTTTAATTTATGATTTTATGATTATATAGTGTACATAGTTTTAGATTAAATCCTATAATTAGTGTTGTTTGTGAATTAAGATGATTTAATTTTGAAATGAGTCAACTCAATTGGTGAATAATGCTAAGTTGTAAAGAATCTTTCAAAATTAAAAATATTTTTAAAATGCCAAACCCTAACTCTCAGTCCATAAACTTAATTAAAAATTAAGTATAATGATTTAGTATCTAGAATTATGAATTAAGACTTTAAGTCATTAATCATAAATTTATGGATTATTGGGTTAGCTGAATTAGGTTCATAAATTAGGTTAGACCTAAGGTTAGTTAAAAGATGAACTAATTTAGAGTAATTGATCAAATCTAATTAAATGTTAATTTAGATTAGATCAAGGATTCTATAGATTCAATTATAATAGTTGTAGTTGGTCAAGTCCATATCTTTAACAAGGATCAAATGAACTTGATTCAAGGCTATGCGGTTGAATCCAAAATTACTAGGTTGGTCAAATTAAAACTAATAAATTGGATGGTATCTAAGATAAGTTTGGCAATTTGACCAGTGGTTTTTAATTGGGAGCTATTCACATTGATTCAATTTTTGATGAGTTAATGGCAAATTCCTTCCACTGATCTCGCTTATCTGGCCATCCTGATGAGTTAGATTTTGATTAGATCACTTGGTGATTCGGACTTACCCATGTCTATTAGGTAAATCAGTCTGACTGATTTAGGTGCTCCTAATGCCAGCTTAGATTAGATTTTTTTCTGACTTGGTGAAGTCAGTGGGAGGATCGAAATTGACTTGCTAAATTTTTTTAAATTGGTTAACTAAATCCTCTAAAATTATTAAATTTTTAAAAATAAAATAGTTATATAGATAACTAAATCATAGCCTTCCATTAAGTTGAGTCATAATAGGTTCATTAGTATAATAATCATTGGAGGCCCAAAAGCCTGATGATTATTGACTAATGAAATTATTATTTATAAAATGATAATTTGGTTAAATCTTTCTAATGGTGGTTAGGTTGATCGATCAAAATTGGATCTGATCATTTATTCGTTAGATAAGACCAAATATGGTCATGTTAATGGTTGGACCTAATCGAACTTTTTTTAGTGAAGGTTAAAGCCTACTGATTAGGTCTATAGGGCAAAATTAATATTACTAGAAGTTATTTAGAGAAATAATTAATTTTGAATCTATCCATAGGTGCACATGGGTTGATCAACCAAAGTTAGGCTCATGTGTAGTCTATATGGATTTTAGTACCCACTAAGAAATTAGAGTAATTCCTCGAATTGAAGGTAGAGGCTATCAATTCGTACAAAATAGTGGGAGGACCTTTAGACTGAAGTCCAAATCTTTAGGATTAATAATTTATATACTAATTAGGTTTGGTTTTTCTTTTTGTACAAACATAGCCACTAACTTTTCACTCCGATCATTGTTAGATCATGATAAATTAATGAGATCCAACTACGACAGCTGGTATCGTAAGTTGAAAATCGTCCTAGAGCATGAGCGGATCCTTTATGTGGTAATGGATCGAGCACCTGAGGAGCAAGCCTCGAATGCTAGGGAAGTAGTTCGAGATACTTATCTAAAGTGGCTCAATGACCGCACCACCATTCGATGTATAATGCCGGCGATAATGAATGACGAGTTCAGCCACATGTTTGAAAATGCTCAGCCATAGGAGATGCTTCAAATATTGAACGACTCTTTTGGCACGCCGAACGACATTGAAAGGCATAAAATAAGTTGTGCCATTTTTAATGCTCGAATGAGGGATGGGGCCTCAATCATCGATCATGTATTGTACATGATCGAGATGATTGAGCACCTTAGCAAGTTGGACTTTTTCCTGCACGAGCAGCTCGATAAGGATGCGATCCTTAGTTCTTTGCCCAAGTCCTTCCTCCCCTTCCTAACTTATTTTAGAATGACAAAGCCTATAGTGAACTACCATGACTTATTGGGATTGCTGCAGAACTTTGAGAAGGATCACCAAATCCATAAGGAGATGGTGAATGTAGTGGGAGGGTCTTCTTCTAATCATCGATCCTTTAAAAAATGGAAGAAGAACAAGAAGAAGAAAAATAAAAAGGTGTGGCTGCATGCTGGGATGACTGCACAGGATTAGACCAAGAAGTGCAAGCCCGATCAGAGCCAGGCAGAGTGCTTCTTTTGCAAGAAGCAATGGCACTAGAAGAGGAACTGTCCTCTATACATTGCCTCCCTGGATCCAAATAGGCTGAGGAAGAAGCAAGTGGTTGCTGGGCAAGGTAATTATATGATAACACCTTACAATTTTTTTTTATTTGATTCTACTACATGGGTATTAGATACTGAAAATCCTTATCATATTTATAATTTGATGCAGGACTTGTAGGTCAGTAAGAGATTTGATCAAGATGAGAGGTTCTTAAATGTTAGAGATGGAAGATAAGTTCCAATTCTAGCTTTAGGAATCATGAACCTTGTAATCAATTCAAATAAAATTATTCTTAATGAATATCATTATTGTCCAACTTTCTTATTGAATGTCATTTCTGCAGGCCTTTTGACCATGAATGATTTTGAAATATCAATAAAAAAAATTTTATAATATCATTTTGAATGGTGTTATAATTTTGATTGGATAATTAAATAATAGAATTTATTTACTTTCTATGCCTGTTAACGTGGTTCAATCCTCCAATAAATGCTCTAGAATTAGTGTTGTATCTAATGTCTACCTTTGGCACTATAGGCTAGGTCATATTAACAAGAATAGAATTAATAGGTTAGCTCAAGAAGAAATTCTTGAGGTTAGTGATTGTGAGTCACTTTCGACCTATGAGTCTTCTCTTCTTGGTAAGATAACCAAGTCATCTTTTACTGAAAAAGGTGAATGAGCCACTGAACTCTTGAGTTTAGTACATTCGGATGTATGTGGATCCATGAGTTCAAGTGCCAGAAGTGAATATTTCTACTTCATAACCTTCATAGATGATCTATCGAGGTATGGATATGTCTATTTAATAAAGTATAAGTCGGAGTCATTTGAAATATTCAAACTATTTTGAAATAAGGTAGAAAAATAAACTGAAAAGAGTATTAAAACCTTTTGAGCTGATCAAGAGAGTGAGTACCTTTTCAATGAATTTATGATATATCTTGGGAAGAATAGGATTCTCTCTCAATGGATCCCTCTTGGAACACCACAACATAATGGTGTATCTGAAAGGAGAAATCGGATCCTATTGGACATGGTTCGATCCATGATGGAATTTACTGATTTGTCCATCTTCCTATGGGGATATGCACTCGAGTCAGCTTATTACATTCTAAATAGAATTTTGAGTAAATCTGTTAATAAAACACTATATGAAATATGGACAGGGTATAAGCCAATACCTTCACACCTTAGGATTTGGGGGTGTTCGGCCTACGTTAAACATTTGATGACAGACAAGCTTGGACCTAGGTCTAATAAGTGTAGTTTTATAGGTTATCCAAAAAAAACTAAAGGATACTACTTCTACCTTGCTGATGAGCAAAAAATATTTGTCAGCCTTAAGACAGTCTTTTTAGAAAAAAAAATTACTTGGTGAAGAAACTAATGCCTCCAAGATCGAACTTGGTAAAGTATGATAGGTGGAAGAATGGACACAAATTATTGAACCTGAGTTGGATCTGATTAGATCAGATCCAAAACCCATTGTAGAAGCATCCTTAAGGAGATCTGATAGAGTACCACATCAACCGGATTGATACTATGGTTTTTTGATCCGGGATGGGGATCTTATCGAACTCGATGAGAACGATCAGAACTCAATCACCTATATGGATGCAATGTAGAGATCTGACTCTAAGAAATGGCTTGAGGCCATGAAATTCGAGATAGAATCCATGAAGGTCAATGATGTATGGACATTGGTTGACCCATTCGAAGGGGTAAAACCCATAGGGTGTAAGTGGGTCTTCAAAAGAAAAAAAAGGTGCAGACGAAAAGATGAAGATCTATAAAGCTCATATGGTTGCTACGAAATATCATCAACGTTATGGTACTGACTATGATGAGATGTTCTCTCTTATGGCAATGCTCAAATCTATTCGGATAATGCTTGCCATAGCTGCCCATCTAGACTATGAAATCTAGCAGATGGATGTGAAAACAATTTTTCTGAATGGAAAACTAGATGAAGAGATGTATATGATATAACCTAAAGATTTCATATTCATAGATGAGTCTAAGGTGTGTAAGCTTTAGAGGTCCATTTATGGACTAAAACAGGCATCTCGAAGCTAGAATATATGATTTGATAGAACAATCAAAATGTATAGCTTCGTTAAGAATAAAGAAGAGCTCTGCATATACTAATGGGCTAATGGTCCAACAATAGTATTTCTAGTATTGTATATGGATGATATTTTCTTAATCGAAAATAATGTTCCTATATTATAAGGAATAAAGATCTGACTGTCATCACAGTTCTCCATGAAAGATTTGGGAGAAGCTTTCTACATTGTAGAATAAAAATCTGTAGAAATAGATCTAAAAGGTTGCTTGAATTATCCCAGTCCACGTATATTGACACTGTGCTAAAATGATTCAGTATGAAAAATTTTAAGAAAGACTATCTATCGATAGGCCATGAAATTTCTCTTTCAAAGAGGGATTGTCCAACAACATCTCTAGATAGAGAGCATATGAATTGAATACCATATGCTTTAGCAATGGATTTTATAATGCACGCCATGATATGTACGTGATTAGATCTGGCATACTTACTAGGTGTAGTGAGTAGATACCAATCTAATCCAGGGAAGAATCACTGGAAGGTTGTTAAAATCATTCTGAAGTATTTAAGAAATACTAAGGACCAGTGGCTTGTATATGGTGAATCGAACTTAAAACATATGGGGTTTACAAACTTTAATTTTTAGTCCGATCATGATGATAGCAAGAGTATGTCGGAATACATATTTATCCTTAATGGTGGAATCATCTGCTGGAAGAGTTTCAAGTAGCATACTATGATCGATTCAGTTTGTGAGGTGGAGTATGTCGCTGCATCAGATGCTGCCAAAGAAGCGGTGTGGCTAAAAAAATTAATCACCAAGCTTGGAGTAGCATCCTCCCTTGATGATCCAGTTCTGCTCTATTACGATAGCTCTGGAGCCATTGCTCAAGCGTAGGAACCAAAAGGTACACCAACGAACGAAGCATATTCTACACTGCTACCATTTTATTCGAGAGATTGTGGATTGAGGTGACGTCGACCTTCAGAAGATTGATGGAAAGAAGAATCTGACTGATCCATTCACTAAAGCTATTGCAGTGAAGGAGTTCTACGACTTTAAGTTGTAGATAGGTATTAGATACTGTATCGATTGACTTTAGTCCAAGTGGAAGATTGTTGAAAATATGTCCCAAAGTCAGTCATTAGTCTGTTGATGGTTGGACTATATATTTATAATTATATATAAATTATAAATTAATAAAAATTATTTTAATATTTTTCATCATAAATTCTATTGTCTTCTAATAAACTTCTATGTTGTGATGAAGTCCTTAGGACTATCTAGATTCGGCAAAGAAGGATTTATCATTTAGTCCTTAAATAGTTCATGATCAAATGATACGTTGTTACTTAGGACGATAATATTTATTAAGTATAGATCATTGTGTGCCATATAGGTTGGTTGTCCTCATAATCAAGAAGTATTGTGACACTGATATGGCATGCAAGTAAGATGTATGGGTACATTTGCACTGAACATGATCAACTCCAGGGCTTTTCTTCTATCAAGATTAGCTTTGATGGAATATTGGTATAAATGTCCCTTCGATTTGAGATCACCATGATGAATTTCAAGCAACTGACTATGTTTTAGTGCCGAACTATCTAAATTTCTAATTCGATGATGAAAGATTTTTGGGCACAGTCAAGTACTTATGGAGTCAGTGTATGTATCAAGATGGAATTGACCACTTCTGATTTTAGGAGCTGTGTTCAATTATGTTTCAATTTAGCAAAACCTTGGTCAGAGTAGTCTTAGTGAGGAGTCACGGGACTAATTGCTTTGAGATACGATATGGATATATTTTCTAAGGTTGATAGTCTAACCTTGAGTCATATATTACATAGAGGTCATAGGGATGAATTATACGGTAACCATATTTGCGTAGATTCTGAATATTGTGATTGCAATTATTCGACCTATCTGGACGTTGGGTATCATTGCTAGATGGTCACTTCAATTAGTACAGAAATTAATTTTTGTGCTATCGACTTAGGTTCGAATCTATGGGGTCACACATTAGGAGTTCCTACCTGATCTGATGGCTGATCAAGAGTTCCACTGAATTAAAACTCTGTGACCAATAGTCCTACTGGATTGGGACTCTGAGTCCGACTTATCTGGGACTCTCTGATCTAGAGTTTCATTGGTCTGTGACTCTATGGTCAAAGAGTCCCATTGGACTGTGACTTTATGACCAAGAGTCCTACTAGATTGGGACTCTGAGTCTTACTTGTCTGAGACTCTTTGATCATGAGTCCTGATAATCTAGGATATTGTGGTCCAGAGTTTCACTGAACTGAAACTCTGTGACTAAGAGTCCTACTGGATTGAAACTCTAAGTCTTACTCATTTGGGACTTTTTGATCAAGAGTTTCACTAGTCTAAAATTCTATGATCGTGAGTTTGATTAATTTGGGATATTGGGTTCAAGAGTCCTATTGATTTAGGATTCTTCAAAAGTTTCATGTTGATAGAACTCTTTTGTCCAATAATCTATTCAATTTGGACTCAGATATTTTTTGAAGGATTAATTAGCAATTTGATTGCTGATTAGCTCAATTTGATTGAGCAATGAGCATTCGATTAAGTTTGATTGAATTTGATTTGATTGGATTTGACCCAATTAGGTCATGAGATGACCTAATCACTATGAAAATTTTGATCCTGATTTGATCAGGACGTAGATCTAATTAATTTTTAATTTAATTAGAATTTTATTAAATTAGACTAAGCCTAATTTGGTTGGATTTAATTTAATTTAATTAGATCTAAATTAATTGGTTTGGTTGAAGCTAATTAGGACTAAGTCAAATAAAGTTTGAATTCAAATTCTCCCATGCACCCACCATTTTTTATTTTTTCACTCTACTTTCCAAGCCCTTTCTTTTGTTTGTCAAATATTTTTTGAGAAATAAAAATATGCACATAGAAGGAGAGTCCTTCTACATGTTAAACATAAGGGAGGGGGTGTTGGATAAGGATAAGAGGCTCATTTGATTTTTGAAATCAAGTGAGTGGTTAACACCTCTCAACCACTCAATTCTTATCATTTTCTATATGATTTTTCCATGGTATTCATATCTATAAATTATGAGAATTTTTGTGCATGCAGGAGAAGGGGTTAGCATAAGTGGTAAAAATTTCAGAGTGTTTGGGCATCTATTCTGAGCAAAAATAATCTTAGAGTGAATGTAAACAGGATCCTGCAGCACTTTACTTTTTTCTCGTTCCTCTCTTCTCTTATGATTTTCACCTCTAAGGATATCCTATTTTTAGATATGATCTAAATAAGGATTATAGATCTAAAATTTATCTTTTCATAAAAAATTATTTCATGAAAAAACTCCACATAGAAAGGGCATGATAAGATTTTTAGTGTGTCAGGATTTTTGGATCGAGTGAAATCCTGGATTTGGGAATTTGGATTCGCATGGAGAGATCGAGTGCTGTGAGCATCGGATCGCCACCAAATTTGAAATATATCTTCATCATCCCCTAATATTTATATTCTAATTTTTATAATATCTAAGAAATAAGAAAGTATACGATCGATCGAATCGATCGTGATTAGCCATCAAAGGCTCCAACGAGGAGCAAGCACTCTAGTAGGACTGATCGAAACTAGGAGCTCCATGCGGACTAACCGTAGAGGCCGAACATGTGTGCAGCTATGACATGATACCAGAGCATTATTTGATGGACTTAGATTATGGTGATCGACTATCCATAGAAAAGTATTATATTCTAAACACATAGATATAGTAAATAGTTTATTACATAATTTTATTTTCAGATCTATTGATGTATACATGCATATTATATTTAGATCCTAATATATAGAGTTAAATAATCTGATATATACAGTAGATAATTAATTAAATTAATTATTTTTTACTACATCATTGCTATTTTTGAAATATTTTTTAAAAATAGCATGACAAATTCTGCATTATTTTCTTCACAGAGGTCGACCCTGGGATCGACCCTTGGCACAGAGACAGCATGCCAAATAGCCCTTTTTAGCAGGAAATGACCTAGGGATCGACTCTTTCACTTCAAACTTAATTTTTTTCCAAAATAAGTATCCAAAAATCATGGAACTGCCTCCAATGGATTAGAAATCTTCTATACTTGCTTTTGAGGCTCTCAAATCAAAACTTGATAAAATTATGATTTTGCCCTTGAAATACAAAAAATCTTTTTTCAAGCTAAATTCATTAGTAATCTTCTCAAATACTTTGTAATCATTAAAATTAATTCTTGGAGCAACATCTAGTTAGAAGATTATAAGGCTTATAGCCATTAGAATTCTCACTATAGCCCAACAGGATGCATTTTTCTCCTTTATCTTTCAACTTTGACCTTTTCAGATTTAGCACTTTGACATAGGCTATACTTTCAAAAATCCGTAAATGATCCATCCTTGGTTTGTAGTTGCTTCAAGCTTCTTTTGGTGTCACATTCTAAAGTCTTTTAAGTGAAAATTTGTTTAACAAATATATAGCACAAGAAACAACTTCTGCCTAAAATTCTTTAGGTATACATCTTTCTTTCAACATGCAACATACCATGTTAAAATAGTTCTTGTTGGTGTATAATCTGGTTGATGCTGGATCGAGTTAAAGTTGGAGAAGAAGAGGTCGCTGTCGGTGACCTGTAAAATAAAGTTCCGTCCAGAGTCGGTGGTGGTGGCTCCGGCAGGATCCTCTAATGATCAAGTTAACTCTTCTAGCCAATAGAAATAGAGTGCTCAAGCAAGAATTCAATAAAATTTTGGAAAGAAGAAGAGAGCTTAGAGAAAATATATCTGAAGGATTCTTTTTTATAGACAGAATCTATTGTAATCATCCGATAGTGGGATCGTCTATAGAAGATTGATAAATGATAGTTATAACCATTCGATAGTGGGGTTATCTATAACAGACTGATAAATGATATTCGTAACCATCCTGATAAATGATAACCATAATTGTCCAGTAGTAGGATTATCTGTTCGTTGAGATTTAATAGTCAAAGTCTGGAGGAAGCAAATATTGGTTGGTGAAAAATTTTAACATATATCAATTCCAAAAGAGTTCGAACTTTTAAAAAAAATACGACTAGAGAGGATCATCTGGGAGGAATACTACTTAAAATCTGAAAGTAATTTGCTGGAGGAATCTAGATGAAGTTTGACTGAAGGAGAAGTTCGGAAGGACTTTGGCTCCTGCAGAAATCTGATTGAAGGAAAGGTTCGGAAGGAGTTTGGCTCCTGAAAAAATTTGACTAAAGGAGAGTTCGAAAGAAGTTTGGCTCATATAGGAATTTATTTGAAGGAGAGGTTTGGAAGGAGTTTGGCTCCTGGAGGAATCCGACTGAAGAAAAAGTTCGAAAGAAGTTTGGCTTCTATAGAAATTCGTCTGAAGGAGAGGTCCGAAAGAAGTTTGGCTCTTGTAGAAATTCGACCAAAAGAGAAGTCCAGAAGAAATTTGACTTCTATAGAAATTCATCTAAAGGAGAGGTTCAGAAGGAGTTCGACTCCTATAAAAATTCGACTGAAGAAGAAGTCTGCAAGAAGTTCGGCTTCTATAGAAATCTAACTGAAGGAGAGGTCCGAAAGGAGTTCATCTTCTATGAAAATTCGACTGAAGGAGAAGTCCGAAAGGAGTTCGACTCCTATAGAAATTCAACTGAAGGAGAGATTCGAAAGAAATTCAGCTCTTATAGGAATCCGACTGAAGGAGAAGTCTGAAAGGAGTTCGGCTCCTATGAAAATTCGATTAAAGAAAAAGTCTGAAAGAAGTTTGGCTCCTAAAGAAATTCGATTGAAGGAGAAGTTCGAAAGGAGTTTGGCTCCTATAGAAATTCAACTGAAGGAGAGGTCCGAAAGAAATTCGGCTCCTATAGAAATTCGACTGAAGGAGAGGTCTGGGAGGGGTTCGACCGCTGGAGGGAGTCTGGGTGCTTGAAGGAATTTGACTGAGGTTCGACCACTGGAGAAAGTTTGAGAGGGGTTTGATCGCTGGAGGAGTTCGGCTGCTAACGAAGTTCAGCCGCTGCAGAGAGTCTGGGTGTTTGAAGAAATTCGGTTGGGGTTCGGCCATTGGAGAAAGTCCAGGAGGGGTTCGGTCGCTGGAGGAGTTCGACTGCTAAAGAAGTTCGGCCGCTGTATGAAGTTTGAGTGCTTGAAAAAATTTGGCTGAAATTCAACCGCTGGAGGAAGAATTCTCAATCGAAGCTCTTCCTTGATTACCAGTCGCATTAGGCTAAGCATCAGACTGAAATTCAATGGAAGTGGGGTTTATCTCCAACAATAGTCTCCCCACTTTCGAATTCAAAATTCAAAAGAAAGAAGTACAAAAAGATGACTATCGAAGTCTTTTTTCAGACTCTATATCTATTGAGATTGAAGCTCAGAGGAGATCTTATCTCCAATCGAGGTTGAAGTAGATCTTATCTTCTATTGAAGTAGAAGTTTGAGAGAGATCTTATCTCTAGTCGAGGTTGAAGAAGATCTTATCTTCTGTTAAAGTTAAAGCTCGAGGAAGATCTTATCTCCAGCCGTGGTTGAAGAAGATCTTATCTTCTGTTAAAGTCGCAGAAGATCTTATCGAGGTCTCTCCTCTCACCTCATCTAAAATGAATAAGATCTTCAACTTTGCTCACATTAGGACGAGGTTCTCCTCCTGTTCCTAGTGGACTGTAAGGGCATATAAGGATCATTGTCAGGGCCTCTCTCCTCATCTCATCTAAAATGAATGAGACCTTCGATTTTGCTCACGTTAGGATAAGGTTCTCCTCCTATCCCTAATGGGCTATAGGGGCACATAAGGACCGTTGTTAGGGCCTCTCCCTTAATCTCGTCTGAAATAAATAAGACCTTCGATTTTGCTCATGTTAGGATGAGATTCTCCTCATGTTCCTAACGAACTATAGGGGCACTTAAGGACCATTGTCAGAGCCTCTTTCCTCATCTCATCTAAAATGAATGAGGCCTTTGATTTTGCTCACATTAGGATGAGGTTCTTCTTCTATTTCTAACGGACTGTAAGGATACATAAGGGCCATTGTTAGGATCTCTCCCCTCATCTCGTTTAAAATGAATGAGATCTTCGATTTTGCTAATATTACGATGAGGTTCTCCTCCTATTCCTAACGGACTGTGGGGGCACTTAAAAGCTATTATTAGGGCCTCTCCCCTTATCTCGTCTAAAATGAACGAGGCCTTCGATTTGTCGAGGTTAACATGGCCATTTTTTGATTACTTCTTTTCTATCATCACATAATTTTTATACCAAAAAATAATAATGTTGAAATGGAGGAGTTTTATTAAAGAAAAATTACTGATAGTACATTCTCAGATTTTCTGAATTCCAAGGTCATGGGAGTATTGTTCCTTCGAGCTCCTTTAGGCGATAAGTTTCGGACCGGACGACCTCCTCTATTTCATACGGATCTTTTCAATTTGGGACAAGCTTCTCCTGGCTCTGAGGCTGAGAGATGGTGGCTCATCGAAGCACTAAGTCTTCCACTTTGAATATTTTACCTCTGACTCTGGAGTTAAAGTATCGAACCACCCTTTGCTTATAGGCCTCTATCTGAACCTGGACTTTCTCTCTTTTTTTTTTCCAACAGATCGAGATTGATTCTGAGGTTCTGTGAGCTATGCTGCTCATTGAAGGCCACGACCTGCGTTGATGAAAGTTTAAGCTCGATTGGGATGACTGCCTTCATTCCAAAGGCTAAGACGAATGGTGTTTCTCCAGTCGGTAGCCTTTGAGTAGTTCGGTATGCTTAGAGAACGTGGTAAAGTTCGTCCACCCAGGCCTCCTTTGCTCTATCGAGCCTTATCTTGATGTTTTGCAATAGGATCCGGTTGGTCACCTCAGCTTCTCCATTTGCCTATGGATGAGCTATTGATGTGAAGTGATGGAAGATATTTATATCTTCACAGAACTCAGCGAACCTCATCTCAGCAAACTATTGCTCGTTATCTATTATGAGAGTTTGGAGCAGACCAAACCGATAGATGATTGACTTTTAGATGAACTCCTGTACCTTAACCTTAGTAATTTTTGCTAGTGGTTTGGCTTCGATCTATTTGGTGAAGTAGTCGATCGCAACCAAGAGAAACTTTCATTATCCGAATGCCATTGGAAAATGGCCAAGTATATCCATTCTCCACTACGTAAATGGCCAAGGTGCGCTTAGTAGAGTAAGCTCGAAGGCTGATTATTTTTGTATGTTTGCATTTTTTTGACTGCGGTCATATTTCTTGATGTACTCTATAGAATCATGATATAAGGTCGGTCAATAGTATCCTTACCGAAGTAGTTTTTGTGATAGAAATCTGGCTCCTATATGACTTCCATAAATTTTCTCATGCACTTTTCATAATGTAAAGTCAACCTCTGAAGATCGAAAATACCTCAATAGTGATAGCGAATACGACCTTTTATATAACTTGCGCTCATACAAAACATACCAAAAGGCTTGATTTCTGAGTTTTCGAACTTCTTTCGGATCATGAGGAAGAACTTCCTCTTTGAGATAGGTAACTAATAGGTCAATTAAGCTCGGCTCGAGCTCGGTCTACATAATGAGTTATGATTTCTCCGAGCTTGGATATTTTAGAGTTTTAAAAAATACTTCTTTAGATAGTTCGACTGGGGCTGAAGTGGTCAATTTAGAGAGAAGGTCGGCTCTCGTATTTTCTGCCTTCAGAATCTATCGAATGCTAAAACTATCGAAGGTCAGAGTTAAAGGATCATACTTTTTTATCGTGCTTCATAGTTGCCACTAACTTGGCCAACCACTAATTGAAAATCACTATAGACTTGAAGTCGATCTACTTTTAATTTTTTTGCTATTTTTAATCCGACGATCGGTGCTTCATATTCGGCCCCATTATTAGTTGCAGAAAATTCAAAGCGTAATGCATACTTGTCGACGACTCCCTCAGGATTGACTAAGACTAACCTCTCACCTGTCCCAGTGGAGTTGGACGAACCATCCACGTACAGGACCTAAAAATCTTTAGAAAGGTTGGCACTTTCTTCGGGGAGGCTTGGTTGCAACCATAGGATGCCGGTCTTATTCTGTTCAGGCTTAGCTTCATCTAGAATGGTGCATTCAACTATGAAGTTGGTCAGTGCCTAAGCCTTGATTGTCGGTCGAGGTCGGTAGTTGATGTCGAATTTTGTTAATTTAACGATCTATTTTATAATTCTTTCAAAAGCATCCACTTGATGAAGGATTGCTCCTCTTCGAATTCGAATTTGGCTAGTAGAAAGCGAGTCGAGGTAGTTCTTGAGCTCGTCGAACGTCTTTTGGCATTCCTGAGTTTAGTGAAAATCTTTCAGCTTCCTGAGAATTTGGAAGAAGAACATGTAGTGTTCGATCGATCTAGAGATAAAATGATTCGATGCCATCTTTTCGATCAGGCGTTGAACTTTCTTGATGGACTTCAGAGCGGTCAACTTCTGGATAGCTCAAACTTTCTTCAGGTTGGCCTCGATCCCTCGTATCGAGATCATGAATCCCAAAAAATTTTTTGAGGCTACCCCAAAGGCGCACTTGGTTGGGTTCAACTTCATCTTATATTTTTTGAGCATATTAAAAGCCTCTTCAAGGATGGTGACATGATTGATAGTTTTTTGACTTTTGACCAGCATGTCGTCGACGTAAACCTCCATATTATGATCGATCTGCTTCTTGAAGATTTTATTGATCAAGCGCTGATAAGTCGCGCCTGCACTTTTAAGTCCGAAGGGTATGACCTTATAATAGTAAAGATCATGGTTAGTAATAAAAGCATTCTTCTTCTCATCCTCGGATGCCATCCGAATTTGGTTGTAGTCAGAGAAGGCATCCATGAAGGTGAGGAGCTCATAGCCTGAAGTCGCATCCATCAATTGATCAATTCTGGGTAAATAGTAGCTATCTTTTGGACAGATCTTGTTAAGCTTCTTAAAGTCGATGCACATCCTCCACTTGTCATTGGCTTTTTTGACTAGGACCATGTTAGAGATCCAAGTTGGATAGCTGACTTCTTGGATAAATCTGGCATTGAGAAGCTTGTCAACTTCTTCTGCTATTATCTTCTGCCTTTTTGGTGCATGGCCTCGAACTCTTTCTTTCACTGGTCGGTGCTTGGGGTCAATGGCCAGTCGATGTTCCATAACCTCGACGTCAATCTCAGGCATATCCACTGGAACCCAGTTGAAGACGTCAGCATTCCTCCGTAAGAAGGAGATGAATTGCTTTCGAACTTTATTTTTCAGATTGGAGCCAATTTGCACCATATGCTCCGCATTTTCGTCATTTAGGAGGATGGTCAAAGGATCTTCTATGGGCTTATCTCATTTTTTGGCAAAGTCATTGTAGACATCTAGTCCATCAACAGGATAAGGGTCGGACTGTGCTTCTTTTCGTAGGATAATTGAGTAGCAGTACCTTGCCAAAGCTTGATCTCTCCTAACCTCTCCGATTTCGTAACTTATCTGAAACTTCATCTTCAAATAATAAGTGGACACCACCGTCTGAAGTGCATTTAAACCAAGTCAGCTAAGAATTGCGTTGTAAGCAGAGGAAGCTTTTACTACTAGAAAATCCACCTGCACTCTAAATTATTTTGGATATTGTCTGGCAACCACAGCTAGAGTCATTACACCTTCAACTGATATTGTAGCACTAGTGAAGCCTACTAGGAGGAAGTTTATTGATTCAAGCTGACTATTAGATTTTGACATTTTGGAGAAAGCATCATAAAATAAGACATCAACCGAATTTTTACTATCAACTAGGATGCGACGTACATCATAATGCGCTATATTTAAAGAGATTACAACCGCATCATTGTGCAGAAACTGTACTCTCTGTGCATCTTTCTCAATGAAGGTTATGGATTCTTCAGCCCTCCGTCTTTTCACTGATCTCCCAAAGATAGTATTGATGATGCCAAAAGGTAACCAATCTTCTTGTTGTTTCTTTTTTCTTGGTGGTTCAGGCTGTGACAGTGCCCTTGATCGATCTTCTCTCACTTTAGATCAACATTTGAGGAATCGACCCTATCGACCTCTTCTAATGAGCTCCTCGATCTCATCTTGGAGCTAAATGCATTCTTCAGTATCGTGGCCGTGGTCATGATAGTAGAGATAGTATTTATTAGAATTGCGCTTGTCAAAATGAGTGCACATCCTTTCTGACCTCAGGAGTTGCTTCTTGAACTCCATCAATACTTGCATTTTTGAAATATTGAGGAGAACATAGTTGTGAAACCTTCTAGAAGAAGAACTTCGTCATGCCCTTCTATCGGAGCTTCTTTGACGACGAGCTCAAGGAGGAGTTCGGACTTGCTTGCACTCGAAAGGAGTTTGTGAGCGTGGCTGAACTTCATTCGACCCTCCATTTGCTGTGGATTTATTAGATTCGCTTGTCTGTCGCTTTTCTGTGACTTTCTCATTCTTCAATTTGAAGGTTTCTTTCGTTCGGACATATCCTTCAGTCTGAGCTAGCAGATCGGTAAAGTTTTTAGGATACTTCATTTTCAGAAAAAATAATAAATTATTCTTCTGAAGGTCGTTTTTAAGTGCGGTCATTGCAACAGACTGATTTAGGTTCCGGACTTTCAATGTAGCGGCATTAAATCGGATGACATAAGCTCAGATAGATTCTACCTCTTTCTGCTTGATATGCATCAGAGAATCTGAACCTCGATGTGAACATCGACTGCTGACAAAGTGAGCTACAAACTGATGGCTCATTTGGTCAAAGAAAAAAATTATATCCGACTTCAATGTCGAGTACCAATTTTTTCTGCTTTCTTTGAGGTAGATAAAAAAGCTCTATCTAAGATAGCGTCTGGTGCGCCATGGAGCAACATCATGATCTGGAAGGCCTTTAGATGATTGACCAGACTAGAGATTTCGTTGTAGCTTTTAAATTAAAAAAGTTTGAAGTTTGATGGAACGGGCTTGCATAATCTTCTGAGAAAAAGAAGGATCAGTGCAAATATTATTACCATGTGAGGAGGAAGTATGACGGAGCTCTTAAATTTATCGACTTATTTTTTGGAGCCTTTGATTCAGGAGATTTTCACGATCATTGATCTTCAGAGTTTTTTGGTGGGACGGGGGCAAAGCTTCCCTCGGGGTCGAATCATGGTCTGAGCAATGGCTCTTCGTCATCTATTTTCTCTTTTTGGAGGTCACTGATCGGCTAGCCTGAGTCGACCATCCTTCGATCGGATCATAGGGTTCCGAAAAAGCCTGCTCCAGTTGAATTAGCATCGAAGCCTGTCGATGAATGGCCTACACTGTCTCCATAAGATCGCAAACCTACTGAACTAGTAGGTTGAACTGCTCTGCATCCACCATGACTGTAGGTGGAGCTTGAATTATCGAAGCTGAAGCGGGAACAGATGGATCTGGATGGGATTTGGCTACAGAGGTCATTGATCATCGGGTTGAAGCTTTCTTGGGAGGCATTTTTTTTTCGAAAAGAATTCTAGAAAGAAAAAAGAGAGATCGTTGCTGAGCACTCCTTTAAGAACAAAAAAATCTTAGGAATAGAGGCCTTCCTCTAGCATCAATTCTATTGGTGTAGAATCTAGTTAACGTCGAATCGAGCTGGAGTTGGAGAAGAAGTCACCATCGAGATAGACTTATCAAATTTTTCAAACCTTAATTTGTTGTTGTATCTTTCTCTACCTCAGCCTCTTTGTGTTGGTTGCCAAATTGGATCTTTGTCTACTTCATTTGAATATCTTCCTCCTTGCCCTCGTGGAGGTCCATGATGAAATCATCCTTCTTTACCTCTTTTTCCACGGCCTCGACCTCTTTGACCTATTGAAATCTTCTTTTTCTTCTTGTATTATGGCTTGCACTTGTAATGCTTGCTCGAGTGGCTTCTCTTCTCCTCTTTTGATGAGTTTTTGTTCATGGGCTTGTAGCAAACCCATGAGTTATTCTAAAGTCATTTTCTTTAAATTCTTTGATTCTTCAATAGCTATAACCATATAATCAAATTTTGGATCCAATGACCGCAATATCTTTTCTATCACACGAACATCAGTTAGTGTTTCTCCATTTCTTCTAAGTTGATTAACAATAATCATAACTCTTGAAAAATATTCAGAAATAGATTCTAAAATTTTCATTTGTAAAGATTCAAAATCAGCTCTTAGAGTTTGAAGGCGAATTTTCTTTACCTTCTCTACTCCTTTATAGGCCTTTTGTAGTAGTTCCCAAGCTTTTTTAGATGTTGTAGCAGGTGTGATTATCTTAAAAGTGACTTCATCCACGTCTTGGTAGATGGTAAACAATGCCTTTTTATCTTTTCTTCTTGAACTCTTGAATTGAAAGAGCTGCTTCTTCTTGTATTGCCGGTTCATAAGCCTTTGGCAACAATCTCCCATGTATCTTGAGAACCAAGCAAAGCCTTCATTTGTATGCACTAATTATCATAGTTATCTTTGGTCAATGGGAACTTGGGTTTGAATCATATTTATCGAGGCCATAGTGGAAGATAATGTGGCTCTGATATCTTTGGTCAATCTAAGAACTTGGGTTTGAATCATATTTGTGGAGGCCACAGTGGAAGATAATGTAGCTCTGATGCCAGCTATGTTAATTGTTTGAAAGTATGGTAGGCTAAGAATTAAAGAAAGAGAGTAAATGAAGAAAACTTTGTATTAGTTTCTTCTGCTACATGATAACCCTTTATATACCCTATAATATAACCTTCCAAACATTAATACATGACTTTTCATATTATATAACATATGCATTAAAAAATATAAAGGCACGTCACTCTTCATCTATTATTGACTTCCAATCTTCCATAACTTATGTAGCAATTGTCATTAATCAAGTTTAATTTCCAACGTACCATCCGTTTTGATTTGCTTTAACTTCCAACAGAATCTTCTTCCAATTGCCTCTCAAAAATCTACGTTCTGAATTCTAATTCATCCTTCTTACTTCTTCCCACGTCTTCAAAACTCGATGGATGTCCTCTATAAATAGCCACATTCCACAATAAGAACCATCCTCAGCAGAAGAGAATTAATAGATAGCAGAGGTACCAATGGCAATATCAGCCTTTGGAAACCTTGCTATTCTTTGTCTCTTGCTTCTAACAGCTACATCTGCCATCACAGCTTCCAATACAGCCCATGAAAACTTCCTCCAATGCTTCCTTAACCACGCTCAACCCTCCGATGCCTCCTCCCATCTAGTCTATACCCCAAATACCACTGCCTACAACACCGTCCTTCGATCATCCATCCAGAATATCCGTTTCCTCTACTCATCCACTGCAGAGAAGCCTGTCCTAATCGTCACACCAACTGATGAATCCCATGTTCAAGCCTCTGTCGCCTGCAGCAGGAAGTATGGCCTTAATATCAGGGTCCGGAGCGGTGGCCATGATTATGAGGGCATGTCTTATGTTTCAGACCACGAGGTGTTCATCATCGTCGACCTTGCTAACCTCCGATCGATCACGGTCGATGCAGAGCATGGCACCGCTTGGGTTCAGGCTGGTGCAACACTGGGAGAACTTTATTACACAATTGGAGTGAAGAACAAGACCACCGGTTTCACCGCCGGAGTATGCCCGACTATTGGAGTCGGTGGCCACATCAGTGGCGGCGGGATCGGGACCTTATCAAGGAAGTACGGTACCGCCGCCGATAATGTCATCGATGCGCAATTGGTTGATGCCCATGGTAGGCTCCTGAACCGAGAATCTATGGGTGAGGATCGGTTTTGGGCCATAAGAGGTGGTGGCGCGGCAAGCTTTGGCATCGTCCTATCCTATCAAGTCAAGTTGGTGCAGGTTCCACCTATAGTCACTGCATTTAATATCAACCGAAATTTGAGGCAAAATGCGACGTACCTTGTAAGCAGGTGGCAGCAAATTGCAGAAAAGATCGATGAGAATCTTTACATGAGAGTTATAGCACAAGCTGTCGATGACTCAGCAACCGGAAAAAGAACCATTCAATCTACGTTCAACTCTCTTTTCCTTGGAACATGCAAAGAACTTGTCACCTTGATGGAAAAGGGTTTTCCTGAACTGGGTTTTGATGCCAAGGACTGCTCGGGTTCGGAGATGAGTTGGTTGGAGTCTGTTCTCTTCTTTGCTGGCTACAGAGATAAAAGTGTGAACATCTTATTGGACAGGAGACCTCAATACAACAGCTCTTTTAAAGCTAAATCAGACTTTGTGAGAGAGCCAATTCCTGAGACCGAGTGGGAAAAGATCTGGAAATTTCTTCTGGAAGTGAAGGATGAGCCCTTGGTGATGATAATGGAACCCTTTGGTGGAAGGCTGAGTGAGATTTCAGAATCTGCAATTCCTTTCCCTCACAGGAAGGGAAATCTGTATATGATTCAGTACTTCATGAGCTGGTTTGAGATAGATCCTGCAGTGACGAAAAGACATCTAGATTGGATGAGGAAGTTGTATGGCTTCATGACTCCATACGTCTCTAGCCATCCAAGGGCTGCCTATCTCAACTACAAGGATGTTGACTTGGGTAGAACCGTCAAACATCCGACTTACGAAGATGCGAGGGTTTGGGGTACAAAGTATTTCAAGAATAACTTCAAAAGACTGGCATATGTGAAGGCTAATGTCGATCCAGACAACTTCTTCAGGAATGAACAGAGCATACCGCCCCTTCGATCTTGTTCTGTAAACTGATGTTGAAATTTACTTTCTGTATCGTGTAACGTTACATTATATTGATGTAACGAATAAAAATGTTATTCTTGATCAGTTCACTGTCGCCTATGTATATTACAATGGATAATAAAAAAGTATATATATACTACAGTTTGTTTTTCATAATTTCCTCCGATGTCCACTGGCGTAGATTGAACACTAGGGTATTTGCCCTTTGGGTGTTGGATCTATGTTTTGAGTGATGGTAATGGATCTCTATAATATGAAAAGTATGCAATGATCATAAATAAAGTTTTGACAATTAGGCGCTGCACCATATATGCATTTCTTTGTTACAATGATATATATGCTATATAAAAGTCAAGTTGATTCCCTTGCGTTGATTACAAAGGAAAAATCTCATTTAGTATATATGCAGCTGTAATTGTTCTCGGAGACCGACCAAAGGGTGCGCTGCCTAGGGCCCATTTAGTATTGCTTTTGTTTTCTTCTTTTATCTTAAAAAATCTAAGATAAATGAACTGAACAAAACAACATATGTGACGAAACCCATTTTGTTTCTTCAATTTGTTTTGTAAATCTTCGTAGAGTTTTCAGAAGCAGAGATTTTACGTGTTCAGAAATGAGTGAAAGCATAGGGATTCTCTTGGAATTCCAAGGGCGCCCATACGTTTTGTAAGGAATCTCAAAGCCTATATATAAGCAGCTCTTCTTGTACCCAATGTTGATTTTTGGAAGTTAAATAAAGCTTCTCTTTTCAAGAGTATGCATATCGTGTTTCTCTCTTGCATGGTGAATTTTGCACGATGTTGTAGAACCTTGGAATGACGACACGGCTAGGTGGCATGGGCCTTAGTCATGGAATGTCTCCAAGGTGTCAATCGAGAGTTCGTGCATGGCGATAACAAGGCCCTCTTGGCAGTGCAACAAGATACTACTAGTTATCCCTCTTTTAATTCCTTGCACTTCGCATCTAGATCCATTAGCCTTTACAATTTTAAATTAGTAATTACTTTCAAAATTTTAGGCTTAGTTTTATTATATTTGCATATGCTTGCTTATTCTTAAATTGGGTAATTCTTAAATATCATTTTCAACTAGGATAAGGTATACCTCTAGGAGGAACAAATTTGTCAATTTTCTGCTTGAGTGAGTTGAGAGCAATTAGATTCCTATGCTACATGCTGTGGTCTTGTTCGGGTCTCCCATGGATTCTCCTAGCAATTTCAGTATCCCAACTTGTCATCCAGTCACAAGCATCTCCCCTCTATGCACTTGCAACCTTAAATGTAGCCTTGCTTTCGTAGCCAAACCAATTGAAAAAATAAGGTGGTATACACACCCGGGGCCTGTATTCTTGTTTCCATTAGCTAGATTTCTGCTGAACCTAAGTTCAAGCAGCTAATAGCTAGGAGACCATTGTTGGAAGCTTACCGGTGACAAAACAACCACCATGGGAATCAATTGATGGTAGTAGTTCACGATCGATTTCCTATATGCAGCAACAATCAATTGATCCAGAATCTCACCATTAGTACTGTTGCTGCCAAAATCCAGCTTGATTATAATGATTTGAAGGATATTGGTTGATCCAAGAAAAGATGCTGCTGATATGCACACAACAAAAAAAGGAAAATCTCATTGAATTTGCTCCGACTAGGCCTTTTGATTTCTAAGTCAGGTAGGGTTTTGGAGCAACAAGAGTAAAGAGAAAATATAAGAGCAGATTATAGTATTACCGTCATGCCTCGATCCAAATCTCTGGGCCGACCACGTGACATGGCCACATGAACCCTAGGATATTACCCTAGAGATCATGTAAGGCCTTAAATAAAATCTAATATTTTCATAATAAAAAAAATCTTAATTAAATTATTCCATCAAGATAAATAGCAAACTTATTTCAGTATAATTATTTCAAAGATTTCATGGTATCAAAAATTTAGTTAACTAATAAACTAGCAACTCCTCATGCCCAACCCAATTAGCTATGCATCCTGAGACTCTAAAAGAAAAAAAAATCGAGAGGGGTGTGAGCTTTACAGCCCAGCAAGCATCTCATCGTATTTACACTAATATAATAATACAATTCAAAAGTAATGATTAAATCATATCAAAAAGAGATCATAAACCATAAAATCTCGTATTCAATATAACACGATCAATTATATAAAACTGAATATCAAGAATCATGTGCTATTACAAATTCATCGTAAATATCACATATAAATTCATATAACTTGTCTTTTATATTTTATCAATATTTTTCAAATCAAGTATTATCTTTTGGTTTGGACTAATTATGGTTACGATTTGGCCCATAATTAGCAAACCATAAACTATGCTTCAGTCCATAGTTGCAAACCATAATAACTGTGCTTCGATCTGTATAGTGGCAATCCAGAATATCCACGATTCAACTTATGGTGGCAAACCAATGTATTATAATTCGATCCATGACTGATAATTCAGGTTATCATAATTTGGCCCATGACTGGCAATTCAGGTTATCACGATTCAGTCCATGACTGGCAATCCACATCATGGTTTGTCTAAATCCTCCTACATATTCAATAGTTCCTTCAATAATTCATATTACATCTTTTGTTCAATTTTCAAACATTAAATCTCATATTTTCAACAATCATACAATCAACATATGATACACATATATAATTAAATAATCATATATCCATATAAATCAAAATCATCATGTATGATACAAAAATATACATATAGGTGATCATGTAAAGAGACCCTTATCTTTATTGATGTCCAATTAATCTTCTAACCTCAATCTTCCCTCCAATTTTATGAATCAAGTGCCGCGGAGCTTGCTCAACGATCTCTTGACCAAAAAATTATTCTCTTAAATATTCAAATTAATATTTTAAAATAACTTAATAAATTAAAGTAAATATTTAAATCTTTCTATTGAGGTTTATCGAGGTTCATACCCCCACCTCCAAGATTTTTCTCTTTTTAAACTTTCCATAATCCATCTTTAGAAAAATAAATAAATAATTAAATAAATTTACTAATTAAATAATTAATTATTTATTATAAGCCAAAGAAGAGAGAGAAGAACCTTCTTTTCTTCTTCTTCTTTCCAAAATAAGAATTTATTCCCCCCTTTATTTTCCATAATTTATTTAAGAGAGAGAAAAAATAAATTAATTAATAATTTACTAATTAATTAATTATTTAATTAATAAATAATTAGAGAAGAGAGACCTTCCTCCTCTCTTCTTCTCTTCTTTTTCATTCCAAAATATGGGATTCTTTTTCCCTTTCCTCCAATTCTCCCACCCATGGCTATAGTCGACCGGGTCGGACACCCATGGTGGCCCCTAGTGGCGGCGAGACCATGGCCCCGATGACAGTTTCAATAGTGGTTGTTGCTAGCAGCACGTGGAAAGCCCCATGAAAAGCAGGATGCCTTATTTTAAACCAAAACTGATGACTCGCCAGCTTCAATCGTGCACCGGCGATGAATAAGAACAAAGAGGAAAGAGGGAGGAGCTTACCTCGCTCCGACAAGGTTCTGGCGACCCCTTTGCTCGATGAAAACCCACCGAAGAACTTTTGAAAAATTCTTCTTAATTCACAAAATTTCTCAGTGGGGATTCAGGAGAGGAAAAAAAGGTTTTTATAGACGAGCTCTTCTCCTCTCACTCGGATTCTCCTTCACGCTGATTTCGTTGGAGAAGGAACGAAAGAAGACTCCGATTAGGAGTCTTCTTTCTTCTGTCTTATGTGTGCAAGGTAGCAATGGTTCGGGCCCTTTCCTTCAGGCCAATCCAAAACCCAGCTAGGCTGGGCCATTACAATTACCCTATTATGATAAGCATGGTTATGATCTTTCTTTATCTTGGCCTTTTTTGCCTTGACCTTGTCAGATCGGTCTTTTTCACTTTGGTTGTTAGAAGCTTGGCCATTGAAGGTGCAACCATCGGATGCTTGGCTGTGAAGAATTGATCATTTGGACGCTTGACTATCAAAGGCTTGGCCATTCAAGGCTCAGCCTTTGAAGGCTTGGCCGTTCAAGGCTTGGCCTTTGGCTTAATCTTGGCCTTTACTTTGACCTCAGCCTTGGTCTCGATGATCTCAGAATATCTTAGGCCTACTAATTAGAAGAGAAGGAGAGGTTATTGGAATCAAGGAAGGCTAGATGCCTCTAGCCTTTAGGCGGAATGGAAATAAAAAGCCAATAGAGGAGGATGATGGGGGAGAGCCCATCACAGATTTGATTTCGGAAGATTGGTCTGCCTGCTTGGCTCATTAAAGATTTTTAGATTTGTTACAGCTTGTGTTTCTCATCTGGATCCTTGCCATCTATATGAAATTTGAATTCATTTGAAACTCCTTACCACAACTCCATTTGCAATAGGTGGGCTATTATTATGCTATATCATATGCCCCCCACTTCTAAGCTTGAGTAGTTTTTTCTGGCTTGGGCAAAGAAAGTAGCCATATTGCTTATCGACCTATTTCATGATCAAAAATTTTGAATGCTATTGAAAATAATTTTGTTGGTTCTCGTATCTTGTTTCTTTTGTAATGCCTGCATTAAGGTCGAGTGTGATGAATACCTTGTGACGGTGCTTTGAGCAAATGGAAAAAGCTATATCTTATCCAATTAAAGCCAACCATCAACATGTGAACGTATGATTCATGCATGGCATAGACCCAACCCATTTAGGATCCGAGGTGTGAAGCTCGGCCATCACAACTACCATCACCCCGCTGCCTTCATTTGGGTGATCAGGTGTGCCACCGAGCTCAACGACCATGGGCTTGTCCTCGATCATGTTCTTGATGGTGGCAAGAACGTTGTAACTGGAGGCAGCCTTTTTGGAGAGGTGGCCAAGGTTCTAAATGAGGAGCTTGAGGGCTCATCGTTGTTCCTAAGGAACTATTTGTTGGCAAGGTTCTTGAGGAGGCCGACGATGTCAATGGCAATGTCGGTATTATCATGGTCGAGGAGACTGACGATGGAGGGGATGGTGCTGAGGGCGATGAGAAGTGGATAGAGTTCGGGTTGCTAGTGAGTATCGCTCAATCTCTTTGTGAAATTTGACCTCAGGATTGGCAAACTTCCCCAGCTGGTTGAGATACTTTATACGGGTTTCAAGGTTATCGAGGAGATGGTACTCGAAGAAGAGCATAGAGTGCGAAGGTCGAGGGTCCTCATGCCATTGTTCTGAGACTATTTTGCCACCCATAGGTGGGAGGGGTTGACCTCTTTACCGCCATTGGCAGCATCCATGGTGGCTAAAAGGCTTATCATGACTTCATCGCATTTTTATCTTAAGGTTATTTTCCATGGCTCCCTTCATTGCTATGGTTGTCATAGTACAAGAAGTCAACACATGGCATCAACTTTGTGAGGCACGACTTCACTCCCTAGTCATTTTTGGCCATGTTATCCTTATGGTAGGCCTTGGGAATGGTGGCCATGGCATTTGTGAGGTCAGAGTCAAGGTAGGCCTCCTTGAGCCAGATGTACTATAACACAAACCACCATGTCTCACATATCTTGCAGCCACTTCGTCATTTGTCGAATCCTTAGCCTTAGCTAGAACTATTTCCCCCCGAGGAATGAATGCCTGCATCCACCCCCCGCCCCTACTCGGGGCATCATGGAGCAAATTAAACCCACCATTGTGTCATCATCCTTGACTTCTCCTTTGATGGATGGAATGTTAATTGTACCTAGGGATGGAGGTTGTCACTTCAGGATATGGTGATGTTGGCATGGATGCAGATGTGCCTGAGTGAGATTGAGATAGTTTTAGGAGTAAGCTCATACTTGAAATAATCATAGTTAGCTCAGGTTTTTGCCCTCCCGCTCGATGTTTGATGTGTCTCTTTCTTAAGTGGCCAAAGTTTGTTCCGACTTTACTCATTTTCAATCAAGCTCAGGAATGGAAGGCCCTTGGTTTGGGACTTACAAATTCCAAATCTGGTTTAAGAAAACTAATAAAAATTTTGATTTAAAAATTTAAATAACTTACAAAAAATTACAAATACCAAAATCAAAATCCAAAAGTGCGCAAGGTGCGAAGAAATTCTAGCCTTACACGAATCAGTTGGCATTACCTTTATGTTGAACAATCAAGAATGAAACTAATTCCAAGATTTTCCTTGGGGGAAAAGCTGATGCTTGTTTTCATATAGCATAGGGCAATCTTTAAAAAAATCATCTCTCCTTAAGTATGAAACAAATCTATATACCTGATAGATTTTTATTATTGGAATAGGGATTTAAAATTTTTGGTATAGTTTAAAACTAAACAAAACTATATTATAGAAAAATTATAAATAACTTATAGAATATCAAGATATAAAATTGATCTAATTCAGAAATATGTTGGACACTATCCTAAGTGTATTTTTGTCCCTTGTGTAGAAAAATTCAAAAAATGAAAATCCATCCCAAGATATGACCGGAATCCTCTACCTATGAGCACGATCATGGAGAATGTTGATAGAGATTCTTTTAGTACTTAAGAAAAGAAGAAGAAATACTATAGTAAAAAAAAAAAGTATTGGAGAAAACTTAGAAAGAAGAAGCTTGAAAGGCTTTTGGATGGCTTGCTTGATTACATCCAAAGTGGGCTTTTTTATAACTAATCAATATGACCATTTGTGATCATTTGGGCTTTTCTTAACCCTTTAAGACTTTTAACAAAGAGTCCTACAATTATGAAAGAAAAATGAGATTAAATGCATACGACTATTGGGGCTTTTACTCAACCATCAAGGCCTATAATTAGGAGTCTAACGATCAGAACTTAAAATCATAGTGATGAAGAGATTAAAATATTTAAATGATAAAATTAAAAAAATAAAGTTAAAATATTTAGAGAGAGATTTTAGTAAAATATTGAGTTTTCTTTTTGGAATTCCCTCCAACTATCCCCCCATAAAACTCATTTTTTTAAAAAATAGTAAAATAAATAAAATAAATTTCTAAGTTTATACTATGTAATGGATAAGATGACTTAACCTTGCTTAATATGAATAGTTTTTATCTAAAAAAATTAAAATAAACCAGGTCTTGAACTATATTCCTTTGTCCCAGACTTAACTACCATATACATAGTATAGAATTCTCCATCACGAGTTTGTGCATTAGTGGCCCTACATCGTATCTTATTTTTTCATGAGAGTTACTAAAGATAGCCTAAATCTCATATCCATGGCCATGTATGGATACTCTTATATGTATAGGTGAGCTCCTTCACAGATATGTGTAGTGTCACATCTTAAGGAATATCTTTCGGATCTCATTCAGAGATAAACTCTTCCTAACCATTACATAAGAGTACTAATCATTATAGGAATGGAATGGAGTTTATGGCTCGAATATTAGATAAACTATTTATGCTTTTTGACCAATCAATTAGCTTGTTATTACCATATTGAACCTCTTTAAAAAATTTTTTATCACAAAGATTAGGTTTTTACTACTGAAATATTCTTTACAGGCTAAGTCCCATCCCCCTTGATTACTCTAGAACTTAGTCATATTTAAACCTTTTGTAAAGTAGATTAATAAAAAATGTTCTTTTCCCCATAATTTTCGAGGTATACCAAAACTTATGTTATTAACTATGTCCTATAATTGTTCAACCATATTATTAGTGTTGATGTAAAATCTAGTTGACGTCGGATTGGTCTGGAGTCAAGAAAGATGAGATCACCATTGGTGACCTGCAAAATAAAGTTCTGTCCGGAGTCGGTGGTGGTGGCTCCGGCAGGATCCTCCGACGGTCAAGTTAACTCTTCTGGATAACATAAATGGAGTGCTCAGAAAAGAGTTCAGTAGAGTTTTGAAAGAGAGAGGAGAGCTTAGAGCTTAGAGAAAATATATATGGAGGATATTTTTTATAGGCAGAGCTTATAGTAGATTGATGGTGACAGCTGCAGCTATTTAGTAGCGGGCCGCTCGAGGTCTGATGGAGTCAGTCATGGAGGGAGGCACCACCTGTAGCGCCGCCTGCAGCAGATTGATGGTAACAGCCATCGCCGCCTGGTAGCAGATCACCATCGCCTGCAGTGGATTGATAGTGACGGTCGCAGCCATCTGATACTGAGCAGCTCAAAGCCGCATGAAGGGATGAAGAGCTTTGATGTATATCAATTTTAGAAGAGTTCGGACTTTCAAAGAAAATACAGCTAGAGGGGATCATCCGGGAGGAATGCTAGTTAAAATCTAAAAGAAATCCACTAAAAAAATCTGGATGGAGTTCGACTGATGGAGAAGTCTAGGAGGAGTCCAACTGATGGACAAGTTCGATCGGAGGAGAAGTTCGAAAGAAGTTCGACTTCTGATGGAATTTGAAAGGAGTTTAGCTCTTGGAGAAATTTGACTAAAGAAAAAGTTCGGAAGAAGTTCGGTTCGACTGAAGGAGAAGCTTAGAAGCAGTTCGACTTTTGTGAAAATTTGACTGAAGAAGAAATTTGGAGAAAGTTTGGCTTTCGTAGAAGTCCGACTGAAGGAGAAATCCAGAGGAAGTTTGGCTCTCGTAGAAGTTCGACTGAAGAAAGAATCCGGAGGAAGATCGGCTTCCATAGAAGTCTGACTGAAGGAGAAATTCGAAAGAAGTTTGGCTCATGTAGAAGTTCGATTGAAGAAGAAGTCCAGAAGAAGTTCGGCTCCTATAGAAGTCCGGCTGAAGGAGGGATCCAGGAGGAGTTTGGCTCCCGTAGGAGTTCGACTCCTATAGGCGTTCGACTGAAGGAAGGATCCAAAAGGAGTTCGGCTTCCATAGGAGTCCGACTGAAGGAGGAGCTCGGAAGAAGTTTGGCTTATATAGAAATTCGACTGAAGGAGAAATCTGAAAGAAGTTTGGCTTCCATAAAAGTCCGATAGAAGGAGGAACCCGGAAGGAGTTTGGCTCCTATAGAAGTCCGACTAAAGGAGGGATCTGGGAGGAGTTTGGCTCTCGTAGGAGTCTGATTGAAGGAGAGATCCGAAAGGATTTCGACTTCTGTAGAAGTCCGACAGAAGGAGCCTAGAAGAAGTTTGGCTCTTGTAGAAGTCCGACTGAAGGAGGAATTCGAAAGAAGTTCGACTTCCATAGGAGTCGACTAAAGGAGAGATTCGAAAAAAATTTGGCTCCAGATTCCACGATAATAATTAGAAAAAAAAATAAATAATAAATACATATAAGAATCAAAAATATAACAATCAGTGCGGTAGCTAGCCAAGCATGATAATTCTTTATTTTCATATTTGGATAGAGAAAATATAGATATAATTGATTTATATCACTATTACAAAAAGAGTCTATGATTGTGCATACTACGACAGCGATTTTTGAAACCGCTGTAATAGACTTTACGACAGCGATTAAAAAGAACCGCTGCTATAGGTAGATCTATAGCAGCGGTTATAAGAAATCGTTGTCATAGGTCGACCTATACCATCAAATTTTCATAACCACTATAATAGATTCGATCTATAGCAGCGATTAACAGCAACCACTATTATAGATCGAACTATTACAGCGATTCTTTTTAACCACTATCATATTTTTTTCTTATTTTTTTTAAATATTATATAATTTTAAAATTTAATGTCCATCTTTATCGTTCACTATCTAAATAATTATCATTAAAATATCATCGTAAAAGATCACCTCGATCAAATGGCCCTAGCTTCATCGATCAGAAAAATTTGATTTCGATGACTATGAATGATAATACGATGATCTGATAGATGGAGATCTCCGATGGATCTAAAAACCTACAATGATGATCTTGATTATGTTTGTAGCATACTATCAAAGTTTCACTTCAATCGGATATCATTATTTTGATCAATTTAATATAAATTAATTTCGATCGTTAAATGATAAACGAGTGATCAAAGGATCAGATGGTGTCCAATTATGAGATAATTTTTTTTATAAATGATCTTGGCTACTACTTTAATTATTTTTTATGATGATGATTATAAAATTTAACTCGTAAGACTAAGAATGATCTAAAACTATACGTCGTCTGATAACCATTCTTAAACTTCGTTGATTGTTATGCTCGTACTTTTACAATATCTGCTTAACGTGAATAATTCATATAAAAATAATTTAAATTTTACTATAATCACTATATAAAATGATTAAAATTATAGTAAAGATTATTTAACTAAAAAATTATCTCATAATCGAACACCGTTTAGATCTTTGATCGCTTGTTTCTAATTTAACGATCAAAATAATTTCATACTAAATTGATCATGATAACGATATTCGATTGAAGTAAAACTTTGATAGTATGCTATAAATATCATTAAAATTATTATTGTAAATTTTTAGATCGATCGAAGGTCTTCACCTATCAGATCATCATATTATCGTTCGTGATCGTCAAAATCAAATTTTTCTGATCGATGAAGCTAGGGCCATCGGATCGAGATGATCCTTTGCGACAACACTCAAATGATAATTATTTAGATAATGAATAGTGAAGATAAATATTAAATTTTAAAATTATATAATATTTAAAAAAAATAAAAAAAAAATATTTTCAATCTACGACAGCGATTACTAAAAATCGCTGCCATAGACTTATTGCAGTGGTTAGAAAACCACTGCTGTAGATCGATAGTAGTGATTTTCAGTAACCACTGCCATAGATCTATGATAGTGGTTTGAAAACTGCTACCGTAGGTTATGTTAAAAAATTTCAAATTTCCTTTCCTCCCGTGCGTGTGCTCTCTCTCTCTCCCCCCTCCTCTCCATCGTCGGTGAGACTCCATCCAAGTCTTCCCCCCGACCGGTGCTGCCCCTCTCTGGCGATCTTTGCCCATCCCCACCCGTCCAATCCCCCGGCAGTCCCACCCCCGCGTTGCACTTTCCATCCCTGATCGTTGCTGCCCCCTACCCTCCCCATCCTTGGCCGCCCACCCCTTGCCCTCCCCATCCCTGACCCTGGCCGCCTGCCTCCACCCTCCCCATCCTCGACCGCCACCACCCCCACCCTCTCCATCCCTGACCGCCCACCCCCAGCCTCCCCATCCCTGGCCGTTTGCCGCCCCTGCCCTTCCCATCACGGAGCCCCTCTGGGCCCCCTCTCTCTCTCTTCCCTCTCCCATCCCTCGTCCTCTTTCTATCTCACTATCTTGCTCTTGTTTCGTAGGTTACCTCTAGCGCCATTGACTTCCTCTGGCACAGTCACTGGCGACCCTCGGAGCTTTCGGTGCGACCTCCTCTCTATAGCCATAGGTATAATTTTTATTTTAATTTTATAGTATTATTTATTAATTACTAGATTAGACTCATCGATAGGTCGGGTTTGGATCAAAATCTGGATATTCAAAATCCGGATTCGATTTTAATTACTAGTACCTAATCCAAGTCCGAATACCCGATGGGTCCATACTTGAAGTACTATACCCAAACCTTAATGGATCCCGGATATCTGGATCCAATTTTGGGATCCAAAACTAAAAAAGGAAGAGGGAGAGAGGGAGGGAGGGTTCAGCCTCACCGTCGCCGTCGGTGAGGGAGATCGAGAGAGATAGAGGGAGGGAGGGGGTCCGGCCTCGCCGACATCACTGGGAAGGAGGGGGTCCGGCCTCATCGGCGAGGAAGATTGAGAGAGTGAGAGAGGGAGGAAGGGGTTCGACCTTGCCGCCATCATCGATGAGGGAGATCGAGAGAGGAAGAGAGGGAGGGAGAGGGTCCGACCTCGCCATTGTCGTCGATGAGGAAGATCGAGAGAGGGAGAGAGGGAGGGAGGTGGTCTGGCCTCCTCGACAAGGGAGATCAAGAGGGGAAGAGAGGTAGATTGAGAGAGGGAGAGAGGAATTAGGGAGGCGGGGGTCCGACCTTGTCGACGATGGAGATTGAGTGGAAGATGGGCAGTCAAAAAGACGAGGGGAGGGTGGAGATAGCCAAGAATAGAGGATGGCATAGTCGAGTCGGCTCGGATACGCAGTCGAGCCGACTCGGGCCGAGATCGAGCCGACTGGAGGAGGACCCAAGCCGAATGTCTCAGGCATGGAGCTAGCTGTCTCAAGCATAACTTTTGAGCGAGTCAGCTCGATGGATATGAACATAATTTGATATGTCTCTTTAAGATTCCAACTTTAAGCCCTAAGGTGCCACCATCATCTACTTCATTCTTCTTTTAGATTTCTGGATTAACATCCAGGTTCATGTAAGAGATCAGATCTACGACTGTTACTCATTCTTAATTATTTATGAATGCAATTCATGTTGTAGAATTTATTGGATAATATTTTTTGGATGTTTATATCTTGTTGCTTTTATTTATTGCATTGCATAATGATAGACCCATCAATTGATTAGTGTACATAATTTTCATCATCCATACAATTATATATAATTATACAGATGAGAGAATTATATACAATGATCAATTGATTGTTCAATTTGGATAGTTTAAAAATTATAGATAATTCTATAGGTAGTTGCAGTAATCAAATGGTATGCTAAGAATTTGAAATAAAATTTTGGATAATATTTTTTTTTTGTTCTCCCTACATGAGAGAACTAAGAAAAAATACTGTCAAAATTTTATTTGATTCCTGTTGCGTATCATTTGATTACTGTAATGAACCTATAGAATTAATACAATTTCTGAATGGGATAGGACCTATCTTTACCTATTAGTTGATGATAGAATGTATTTATTGAATGTCTGAAAATGATATTTAATATGAGTTCTACACACGATATATTTTAATTCTTGTTTATGATGCATTTATTATTTATAATGCATATTTGTTTATAATGTATTAGTATATAATTTAAGTTTCACACATAATTTAATTACAGTATTATTATTTTAAAATGGATAAGAGATGGATGAAGTTTAGTAGGCTCTCGTCAGAATATTAGGCTACACTTTAAAAATTTTTTGATTTTGTTATAAAAAGATTTAGGGACCATGGACTGATCGAATATCCTTATAAAAAGTGTATGGGTGGATCGTGGCTATCTCGTCAAGATGTAAATGATCACCTCACTATTTATGACTTTAAAGCTGGTTATGAAATTTATTGGGACCAACATGGTGAGGACAGACTGTAAGGAGGTGATCAACATGATGGAGGAGTGGAACAAATAGTTTATGATATTTTTTCATTTGTTGGCCACAATGATGGTGCATCTACGTCCATGCCTGATCCTGTGGTTGATGGAATGATAAATAATGAGGATGTAGAGAAGGTTCGTAAGTTGATGGAGGATGCTAATATTTCGTTGTATCCCGAATGTAAAAAGATGACGAAATTGGAGTTCTTAATCCGATTGTATCATGCAAAATGCTCTAATTAATGGGTTCAGTAATAATGGAGTGAACTGCATATTAGAGCTTTTAGGAGACATTCTTTCGGATGATACATAAATTTCAAAGAATAATTATGAGGCATCGAAGATTATTGAACAGCCAGACTTTATTTATACTAAGATACATGCATGTCCCAATGATTGCATGCTCTATTGAAAGAGAGATGTCAACCAAAATGAGTGCATAAGGTGCGGTGTGTCAAGATGAAAATAGAATAAAGATGGCACATCGACTCGTGTACCTCAAAAGTTGATGTGGTACTTTTCTTTAATTTTAAGACTATAAAAGTTGTTTATGTTGGCAAGGACATTAAAGGACATGAGATGATATGAAGTGGATTGAACAAAAGATGATGTATTAAGGCATCCAATCGATGGAGAGGTATGATAGAAGTTTAATGAATTACATCCTGACTTCACACATGAGATACATAGTGTGAGGTTGGGCTTATCGTGCGATGGTTTCAATCCATTCAACCATATGAATACCGTCTATATGTTTACAACCTTCCACCATGGATATGTATGAAAAAATTCTTTGCTTTCATGACAGTGCTCATCCCTGGACCGATGAAGATAGGTAATGACATTGATGTTTATTTATGGCCTCTTATTACCGAACTAAAATAGTTATGAAGCATTCAAGGTATTCTAACTTTTGATGCTTTACTGAATGAGTCATTCTCTATGTGCACAGCACTTTTATAGACACTAAATGACTTTCCAGCCTATGCCCTAATGTCGGATTGGAGCACCAAAGGTGAGCTAGCATATCCGATTTGTGGAAAAAAATATCTGCTTTAGAAGGTTGATATATCGGAGGAGCTTTAACTATATAGGGCATCGACGTTTTCTCCATCAAAATCATCCATACAGAAGGGATGCACGCTCCTTCGATGACACTATTAAAGAAGGTGAGGTGCCTAACCGGATATCTGGAAGTAATGTACTTAGAAAGTTGGATGATCTCGATGTTGAATTTGGAAAAGATGATTCGATTGATGGTAATAAAAGAAAGCATCGATCAAAGGAAGATGATATATACTTTAATTGGAGGAAAAAGAGCATCTTCTTTTACTTGTCATATTAAGAGATAAATTTATTACGCCACTGCTTAGATGTAATGCAAATTAAAAAGAATATGGACGAGCTCCTATTAATAATAATCTTAAATATCAAAGATAAGACTAAGGATGATTTGAATTCTCGATTTGTCTTAAAAGAATGGGGTATTAGAAAATCACTCCATCCAGAACCGACAGAAGGAGAACAATGGAGGCTCCCTTATGCATGCTATGTTATGAATGCCTTCGAACGGTCCATATTTCTTCATGTGTTGGAGAACATAAAGATCTCTGATGGATACTCAAGCAATATATCAAAGCGTGTGAATAGTAAGAATGTCAAACTTGGGAGATTGAAGGCTCATGATTATTATGTGCTGATGCAGAAATTGATTCCAATAGCTATTCACTGCGTGTTGCCAAAAAATATCAAAATGGTTGTTATTCGTCTTTGTAATTTTTACAGAGATATTTGTGTAAAGAGGTTGCTTAAAAAAGACGTGAAAAAAATGAAGGCAAGGATGGTGACTATATTATGTAATCTGGAGAAGATATTTTTACCATCATTTTTTACGATTATGATGCATCTCACCGTTCACCTTGAGGAAAAAGTTGTACTTAGAGGTCTAGTGTTCTATCGATCGATGTATCCTACTAAGAGAAATATTCAAACTCTAAAATCTTATGTAAGAAATATAAATCATCCAGAGAGATCCATAATAGAAGGTTATTTGGGTCAAGAGTGTATGAATTTTTGTATCATGTACTTAAACAAGCTTGGGACACATCATAATCGACCAATGAGGAATCAGGATGATCAGTATGAGCCAATTGAACCTACATTTGAGTCCATTCCACAGTCAGATAGACTTTTCATTTCATATCGCCTTATTGATTTAAGCATTGAGAAAAAGGATAAGGCACACCGCTACGTGCTCTTCAACTGTGATATCATTGAGCCGTACATAAGGTGAGTCACTCAGCCTTATTTATTTCATAATAATTAGAAGAAAATATTCAATTATACCTAAATTTGTTCTTTGCATGTGCATGCAGCAAACACGAAAAGGTTATAAGAGTAAAATATGGTGCTCTAAGTATGTGAGAGAAAGAAAAAATGCACAGCAAAGAATTTTCTGAATGGTTCAAAGATCATGTAAGCGATTATATATTCTTGCCTAATACAATTTATTTGAACATGTTTACTAATTAGATGTCATTTCCTTAATTAGGTATGGAGATTGCTGCTCAATGATGTGAGCCTTGAAGTGCATGTTCTTTCAATTAATGAGCCCTAATCATACCGTGTGTGAGTATAAATAGCTCGTCATTAATGGCTATAGGTTTAATATTCACAGAAGGTCCGTAAATATGGCAACATAAAATAGTGGTGTCATGTTGAGCACCACTATTGGGTGTTATGCTAGCTCGAGGGATTCACAGCCTCATACAGAAGATTTAAACTATTATGGCATGGTAGAGAAGATAGTCATCTTGGACTATTATTCTAAAGGAAGAATTGCATTGATGAAGTATGATTGGTTTGACACCTTGTCACAGTCTGGGATGAGGACTGATGAGTGTGGTTTTACTCTCATTAACATGCAATGCCATCTCCGCATTGAAGAATCATATATACTTGCCTTTCAAGCTAGTTAAGTCTTCTACGTTAGTGATCCCTTAGAGCCTCAATGGGGTGTTGTTGTGAAGATGGTGCCTAGGTATATTTTTAATGATACCGAAGTTGATGACGATATTGGACCATCCATATAAAGTACTCCTCTAGGATAAAATTTATCTGATATTGTCGAGGTCCCAGACATATTTATCAGGAGCGATGGTGATGTCTATATTATAGATGCCACTGGATGATGACTCCAACATTCTGGTATAAATTATTAGAGTCTATTTATTGATATATTGCTAATATTATTATTCAATATATTATATTGGTTAATGTTCATTAACGTTGTAGGTCATGATGACACCGAAACGCCATCTAGCTTTCATCCCTACCCCTCGGTGGATTATGCAGAGTTTGGTATTTGAGGAGCAGTCGGAGCATACTCCATCCACCTCCGCATTGGTTGCTCAGGGATCTCTACCGTTAGCATCTACTCCACCGATGGTATCTACTCCACCGACATCTGAGCCTCCACCATCATCCACATCTTCAACATATGCTACTCTATCGGTATCTGAGTGTATATTTTTATTATATTATTTATTTATTTTTTATATAGTATTTGTATACTTATATATTTGCATAACATATTTTCATTGTAGGTGCATCATCGAGCCGGACATTTCGTGATCCCATACATATGGCACATGTGTGGAACCACCAGCATCAGGTGATGGTGCAGTATGATGCAGAGGGTAGGCCAGTAGGACAGACCGCATGGGAGATGCATTTCTTTTTTGGAGTGCTTGTGAGGCGGTCAGACATTATTTTCGTAGAGCCTAGAGACTGACGATTGATGGATGCTGCTGTTAAGAACCGGGTATGAGAGGTGATATTGATAAGTGCATCTTAATTATATTTATGCATTTTACATGTTTACACTATTTTGATTAGAATAATTTTGTAACTAATTTTTGATAATTTTGTGCAGAAGAGGTATGACTTTTTTGATCACGAGAGGGCTCGAGATACCCGATTGAAGAAGATCGAAGAGTTGTACCGAGGTTACAAGGTCAAGCTCCATAGAGGATGGCTCGAGCACTGACGAGACACTCCGGAGGAGCTTGTTCCTTAGATACAGGACTATCCTCTGAATCAGTGGGAGATGATGGTTACATATTGGAGGAGCCAGGAGTTCGAGGTAAAATTACTAACATTTAAATTTTTTAATACACTTAAAGTTATATTTAAATATTTTTTAAATATTTATTATTTATTTGAATACTTATTAGGCTATTTTTCATCAGAACCAAGAGAACTGGGCAGCCCAGGAGTATGTGCACACTCTCGGTCGTGAGTCTATGGCCAGTCATATGCATAGAGAGATAATAAATTCTAAATCTTATTAGATAAATTAAATTAATATTTATTTTTATTTTTTTGATAAACTGATCCATTATTATAGTTGATGAGAGATGGAGTGATGTCCAACCATAGCGAGATATTTCGATCCAGCTGTATGGATAAGAAGGACAGATCGATGCCATGATCGAAAGAATTTTTGTAAGTATTAAATATATTAGTATATATGATTAGTATTATAGCATTTCTTATAAAATTTTATTTGAATTTATAATTACAGGATCAGTTAGATATGCTCGCGAGTGAGGGCCCGGATATCTCTAGCCTCCATGACCATCTATCTTAGGTCTTGGGGCTTGAGAACTCTGGGAGGATCTGATGCAGGCCTGAAAATATACCGACCAGCTATTAGTTTGAGGCAAGTGTCTCTTCATAAGCTTTCGATGTCACCAGTCGGGAGGAGCTTGAGGAGGCTTTGGCATGGGTAGATCATGTTGTGATACGGACAGATCGGGCTGAAGAGCACGCATCTCATTTGGAGGGCATCATGAGAGACATGGTGTCGATGCGCTCAGCACGCATTTTTGAGGTGCCTTCATGGGCTTTGAGGATATGTTGACCCATATTCCAGCTCTAGCTCCAGCTTCGGCTCCTGCTCGTGCTCCATCTTTCGGTGATGACGATAATGTAGATTTAAAAGATTTTTGATGTATTTTTTTTAAAATATTATAATAAATTTTATTCGATAATAAAATTTTAGCATTTCAAAAATATTTTTATGTTTATAATATTTTTTTATATTATATATCTTTATATTTATCAGATAAAATATATAAAAATTAAAAATTTTATATTTTTTTAATTATTTAAAAGATACGATAGTAGTTTTACAATCGCTGTTGTAGACGTGCCAACCGCTGCCGTAGGCATGTGTCAACCACTGTCATAGAACCTATGGTAGCGATTCAATAACTACTGTCATAGAGCTATAACAGCGGTTACGTAACCGCTGCCATAGGTCAAGATATGGCAGTGATTCAAAAATCACTGCAATAGGCAATCTATGACATTAGTTTCTATAATTGCTGCAATAACCGCTATCATAGACCTACGGCGATGGCTGCAGTGGCAGCGGTTATATAACCGCTGTCATAGCCTAAAGCAATGATTTTTTGGACTACGACAGTAGTTACAAACCGCTGTCTATAACTGCTGCCATAGCCTAAAGCAACGATTTTTTGGACTACGACAGTGGTTACAAACCTTTGTCGTAGTCCTGTTCTATAATAGTATATTATTTCTATTTAAAAGAAATATAGATAAATATAATATTTTATCACTGTTATATCTAAATATGAATTTATATAGTATATTTTTGTTATGAAATATCCAACTTTTAGTTATCTTTAAATAATTTAATCTTTTAAAAATATCTAGATAGTTTCCTTCTTCGTGATGCAATTTATGATACCAAATTGACACCTATATTAAGGTCTCCAAAACAACTTTTTTGTCCAATTATATATGTACGTATTTGGAATCAAGGAGCAGGAAAAAATAAGAAATAATAACCATTCAGGTATCACAATATGGTAACCGGTAATCAAACCTATCAACATAATCAAGAAAGGAGTCAATGGAATACTTATCTTACCATGCTCCAACTTACAATGCCTAAACCCATTAATATAAGGTCGTAGGAGTAGGAACCACTAGCTGGCTGCCTTTTTATAGCTTAGGATATTTAGATAACTGCAGGATTATAAAGGACGAACGACAACATAAAATATATCTGCCGCTTTTAAAAACAGAATGCATTGCAGCATCTGTTGTTATCCCTAAAATCAATTAGCAATTTTTTATCCTTGAATTCAACCATGGTTCTGAAGCCCCAGGGAATGTGGACCTACAAACACAACTAAAAAAAAAAAAAGTATAAGTTGTGGCATGAAGCATGTATGGTCTGATTTTCTCACCTTTTGAGTGGAATCAGTTGATGTAATTGTCCAGAAGGTTTCAGTCCAGGAATCCACAAAAAGAGGTACACCACAATCAAACATTACCGAGACTCGTATATATGCAGTATGGATATTTTTGATTTTTCAGAATATTTCCATGTTCAAGCATGTACAAGTGCAACAATGCTCATGAATATATAATTTTATTTATTTATTTATTTTTTATACTTTCTGAGATGCTGGGATGCATTCACCTCCTATGATCACTGTTGAGGGTGTGCATACGGGAAGGATGGGGGAAGGGATTGCATATTTTGATCCTAAGGATGTGAGATAGTGCCTTAAGGAAAAAAGAAAAACAATCGGCGCAAATAACGTCAAATAAAAGTACGGGGCAATTAAAGAAAAGGAAAGAACATGCGCAATGATGAGTTCAGCTGCAGACATAAGTAATATACTGTTTAAGAAAAATAAACTTAGAACGACCAGAGAGAATCTTATGTAGAAGTCTTAAATTACATTAGCAGTGATATTTTTTCTTCAAAAAAAAAAAAAAAATTATAGCATGATCGAAATTGATAAAAAATATATATCATTTTTTTTTTTTTTCTGAAAAACTAATAGACAATGGACAATAGAAGCGAAAGCATGGGTGCAAGGAAGGGAGTGAAACCCCCAATTGGATGTGATGCACCATATGTACAAGATAACAGGGAGCATAATTACCAACATCAACCGGCTGGTTCAAGAAAACAGGGATACACTTCAATTTATTAAGAAACTGAATTTTCTTTCTCCTGAAAAACTAGCTAGAACAAATCTAGAATTTCATATATCCTTAACATTGATCACCTAGCAAGTTTCATGCTCACATGATGACTCTTTAAAACTACAAACAAGTATATATGGAGCAGCAAATTAGAAAGATCCAACAATTCATAATTTAGGATTGCAACCAGTTTGAACCTGGAGGAAGAGTCGAGCATGATTTAAACAGAAGCAATTGAGTACTAGCTGAATATCTAGAACTAGCGTAAATTGGATCATATCGGGTACAGACGTAGTTGAACCTTAAATTGGCTAGCTGTATCATATTATAGTCTTTTTACCGAGAAATTGTGATTTCTGCAAGCATAGATCTTTGTGACAATTAAGTACAGTACTTCTAATACAAAAACCCTACTGACTATGCCATTGTTGGAACTATACTTAAAAATTTTAAATATGATTTAAAAAAATTAATAAAAATTTTGATCGTAAAAAATTAAACAACTTACATAAAATCGTAAATATCAAAATCAAAATCCGAAAGCATGCAAGTCGTGAAGAAATTTTGGCCTTACAGAAATCATCAGTTGGCATACCTTTATGCCGAACAATCAAGAATGAAACTAATTCCAAGATTTTTCTTGGGAGAAAAGCTAATGCTTGTTTTTCATACAGCACAGGCGTTCTTTAAAAAAATCATCTCTCCTCAGGGATGAAATGAATATATATACTCGATAGATTTTTATTGTTGGAATATGGTTTTAAAATTTTTGATATAATTTAGAACTAAAAAAAATTATGTTATAGAAAAAATATAAATAACTTAAAGAACATCAAGATATAAAATTGATCAAATTTGGAAGCATGTTAAAACTATCCTTAGGCATATTTCTATTCCTCATATAGAAAATTTGAAAAGCCTATCCTAAGATACGATTAGGATCCTCTACCTGTGAGCATAATTATGGAAGAGTTTGATAAAAATTCTTTCAACACCTAAAAAAGAAGAAAAAATTAAAATCTTACTTATAAGTATAGTATTTATAATACAAAAACCCTACTGACTATGTTCAACTATACTTACAAATTTCAAATATGATTTAAAAAACTAATAAAAATTTTGATTGTAAAAAATTAAAAAACTTAAATAAAATCATAAATACCAAAATTAAAATCCGGAAGCACATGCAAGGCGTGAAGAAATTTTGGCCTTACAGAACCAGTTAGCATACCTTTATGCTAAACAATCTAGAACGAAACTAATTCCAAGATTTTAAGCTAATGCTTGTTTTTCATACAGCACAGGCATTCTTTAAAAAATTTCATCTCTCCTCAAGCATAAAATGAAGGAAATGAAATGATGTGGTTATTCTTTATTGATTTGCTATCCAACATATATAAAATACTTACAATAATAAAAAAAAAACCTTCCTAATATAATACAAGCCAAAAAGGAAGAAAATAAGAAGGATAGCCTTTCTAATACAATACAAGCCATAAAAGAAAGAAAATAAGGAGGATGGCCTTCCTAATAGAATGCAAGCTTAAAGAAAAAAATATAAGATAATTACAGCTAGGTATAACACTCAATTATGATAAGAAAATTCTTCTAGAAGAATCTCATCAATTACACTAATTCTTTCCTTCAAGTTGATGCATGGAGGTTGACAATGCCCAACTTGTGAAGTAGTACAGTAAAAATAGATGAAGTAAGGGCCTTTGTGAAGATGTCCGCCAACTGACTCGAAGTAGAGACATGACGTAATAGGAGTTTCTTTGATTGAACCTGATCATATACAAAATGACAATCAATTTCAATATGTTTGGTGCACTCATGAAAAGCAGGATTATTTGCAATATGCATTGCCACTTTGTTATCATAATGTAACATAATAGAAGTCAGGTGCACCATAAAAATATTAGAAAGTGATCGATGAAGCCTCAAAATTTCACTAGTAGTGGTTGCCATAGCTCGATACTCAGCCTCGGTGGATGACCGTGAGATAATAGACTGTTAATTTCTTTAAGCGCCAAAAAATGGGAGCTGCACCAAGGAAGACAAAGTAGCCAATCATGGAGCGGCATGTGTCTGGACAACCTGCTCAATCAGCATCACAATAAGCTTGGAGAGTGAGGAACCTGGTAGAGGGAAGAAGAATGCCTTGGCTAGGGGTTGATTTTATATACCAGAGGATATGGATGGCCACATCCCAATGAGGTTATTTGGGATCTTACATAAATTATGTGAGAACATGAACAGAATAACAAATATCAGGCTTTGTTATGGTAAGATAGAGTAATCGTCAAACAAGTCGATGATACTGTGAGAGGTCTGATAGGTGTGTCCCTACAGTAGAAGATAAGTGGTGTCGGGTCTCCATGGGAGATGAGATAGGCTGACATCCCACCAATCCTGCTTCATCAAGAATATCCAAGGCATATTTATGTTGACTCAAGACTATTCTAGATGGAGAAAGAGTTACCTCAATGCCAAGAAAGTATTTGAGGGGATCCAGATCTTTAATATGAAATTTATCATTGAGATAGCATTTAAGAGCAGTTATGTATCCTTTGTCATTCCCAGCAATAATCACATCATCAATATAAATTAAAACTGCTGTAAATGGATTACCTCGATGAGAAGTAAATAAGAAATAGCCTACCTTGGATTGAAGAAATCCATGTTGAATGAGTGTTGTAGTAAATTTTTGGTACCAATTACGAGAAGCCTATTTGAGGCCATATAAGGATTTGTGAAGGCAACAAACCCTGTTATCCTCAGAACATGCATAACCGTGAGGTATTTTCATATATACCTCCTCATAAAGATCCCCATGTAAAAAGGCATTATTCACATCAAGTTGATGCAACTCCCAGTTCCGTACTGTTGCTACAATCAAGAGACAATATACGGTTATAAGTTTTGCTATAGGTGCAAAGATCTCATGGTAGTGCAAGCTCTTAATTTGAGTGTACTAATCGAGCCTTATAGTGCTCGACGCTCCCATCGGGTTTATACCTCACCTTGTAAACCTGCTTAGAGTCAATAGCACACTTCCCAGGTGGGGAGAGGTTCAATAGTCCAAGTTCCATTCTTCTTCAATGCTTCAATTTCACAGCTCATAGACTCACACTAATGCTCATGTTTGATGGCTTAAAAATAAGTATGTGGCTCTTTTATAGAAGTGATGGCCGCTAAGAAAATAGAGTGCACAGTAGATAATCTATCATGGGATAAATGTGAAGAGATCATACACTACACTTGAGTTAGTCGAAGGTGTAGAGTTGCGTGATAGGACAAGAGAGCTAAGCAATATGTAAATGAAGTGTTGATACCATTGTGGTATTGTGCAGTCTCAATATGGGCGAGTTGAAGCTTTCTCTAAAATGAGAGGTGTTTGAGCTGATGAGATAATTTCACTTGCTGAACTCTCTGGTGCGTCTAGTGACACGGGGCCAAATTCTTTAGGAAAGTCCATCCCTATTGCCTCTAAATTAAGAGTGGACCACTGCATTGAATGGTCTAAAATGATGGATCTGTCTCCATGTAGTGTAGTACAGGCTATAGGTGTGTAGGTCGGCTCACATGCTTGGTCTGACACTAAGTCACCCATGACTGCTACTTGAAGGATGGGTGGGCTGCATCGTTTGGGCCCATCTGACTTCATGGTCTAGATGATTGATTACTTGAATTTTCATCATCATTCAAAAAAAAATGGGCTACTCAACATGCCATAGTTTCCAATAGTTGTGCCTTTTCTACTCCCAGTAACAGCAAATAAAAATATATTCTTATAGAAAACCACATCTCGAGATGTAAAAATTTGCTTACTATCTAGATCATACACTTAATACCTCTTTTGCTCATGAGGATATCCCATAAAAATACACTTAATAGAATGGGGGCCAAATTTATCTTTTATAGGAGAGTGTAATTGAGTATAACATAAACAACAGAAAACTCTTAAATGATCATATTTGGAAGGTTTACCAAACAATACTTCATATGGGGATTTGTTAGACAACACACATGCGGGCAATAAATTAATGAGATAGGCTGCAATAAGGATGCATTCCCCCCCAAAATTTAATGAGTAAGTTGGCCTAAAAACGTAAGGCTCTAGCCATCTCTAACAAGTGCCTATATTTTCTTTCAGCCCTCCCATTCTATTGAGATGTGTAAGTATAAGAGGTTTGTTGCTGGATCCCAAACTGCATCACATAATCAAGTATAGCTCATGACTTAAATTCTTGACTGTTGGGGACAAACCCTGTTCCGTCGAAGTCAAGTCTGATACTCAGCCTAATGCAACCGATAGTCACGAAAGAGCTTTAGTGATCAAACCTTAGCCGAAGTCCTTTAGTCGGTCGAACTCTCCAACGATAGAGTTCCAGTAGAATTCCTTCAATCGATCAAACTTCTCAGTGGTCGAGCCCCAGTCGGACTCCTACGAGAGCCGAACTTCCTTCACACTCCTCCAGTCGGATGCCTATGAAAGTCGAACTTCTTTCGGATTGCTCCTACAGTCGAACTCCTACGGGAGCCGAGCTTCCTTCACACTCCTCCAATCGAGCTCCTACGAGAGTCGAACTCCCTCCGCACTCCTCCTATCGGATGCTTACAAGAGCCGAGCTCCTTTCGAGCTTCTCCTTCGGCCTCCCTTCGCACTCCTCCAGTCAGATATTTATAGAAGTTAGACTCCCTCCACACTCCTTCAGTCGGATGCCAACGAAATTCGAACTCCTTTCGAACTTCTCCTTTGACCGAACTCCTCTAGGAGTCGAACTCCTTTCAGACTTCTTCCTCAATCGAATTCCTCCAGTGGATTACTTTCAGATAATTCTCTCCAGACGTATTTCCTTCAGAAGTTCGAACTCTCCTAAAATTGATATATACCGAAGTCCACCAACCAACGTCTGCTTTCTCAGAGCTACGGCTATTAAATCTCGACGAACGATCGCTATCAGTCTGCCACAGACGATGCTATAGGCGACGCCCCCCTTCAGACTGACTCCGCCAGACCTCGAGCGATCCGCTATCGGACGGTATGGCCATCACCATCAGTCTGATGATATCTTTCTCTACATATCAAACTCTATCAGACCTCGAGCGATCTGCTATCAGACAGCTACAGCTATCACCATCAATCAAGCTCCGTTTATAAAAAGAGATCCTCTAGATACGTTTTTTCTAAGCTATAAGCTCTCTTCTCCTTTTCGAAACTCTACCGAGCTTTCGCTTGAGCACTCCATTTTTATTGGCCAGAAGAGCTGACTTGATCGTCGGAGGATTTTGTTAGAGCCACCACCATCGACTCCGAATGAGATTTTACTTTGCAGATCTCCGACGGCGACCTCATCCTCCTCCACTCCAACTCATCCCAACATCGATCAGATTCTGCACCAATAGAATTAGTACTAGAAGGAGGGTCCTCTGTTCTTGAGGTACCCTTATTCTTAAAGGAGTGCTCAGCCGATCCTGCCGACCTCCTTCTCTAAGGTTCGTCTCCATCCTCTTCCTCAGTCCCTAAGAAATGCTTCAAAAGAAGGCGACCATCCAGAGATCTACACGTTTGTCGTCGGTTCGAGCTGGATCCATCCACTCCTGCTCCATCATCGACACTTCAACCTCCATCTTCATTGATGGCCATGGTAGATTTGGAGCAGTTCAACCTATTGATGCAGCAGGTTTAGGGCCTCATCGAGATGGTGCAAGCCATGCGACAGCCTCTGACGGCGACTCTATCAGAAAACCCACCATCAGAATATCGAGAATCGATCCTAAAGAAGAGCATATGGGCTAGCATGCCCATCATCGTCGAAAAGGAAAAACATAAAGCAGAGGATCCAAGTTTGGATCATGATTCTCCTTTGGAGGAGACCTTTCCCATATGTAGCCGAACGCCCTCCAAGGTCTACGATCGAGACGATGTCCTCAATCACAAACTGCAAAAGATAGACCGATGAATTGAGGAGATCGACCATGTCGCCCCAGCTCACCATGACGACGTCCGCACCGATCATCCTTTCTCTCTTCGAATTATGCAAGAGCCCATTCCACCAAACTTTGAGCTCTCTTAATTTGAAAGCTACGATGGAATCTCTAATCTAGTTGATCATCTAGAGGCCTTCCAGACCATGATGCTACTCCATGGTGCACTAGATGCCATATTATGTCGAGCCTTCTCATCTACCTTAAAAAAATCAGTGAGAAACTAGTACTCGATGTTGAAGTCAGGTACGATCCTTTTTTTTATCAGATGAGCCATCAGTTCATGGCTCACTTCATCAGTAGCCGATGTTCACACCAAGATTTAGATTCTCTGATGAAAATCAAGCAGAAGAAGGAAGAATCCATCTGAGCTTATATCACTCGATTTAATGCTATGGCATAGGAGGTCCGGGATCTAGACCAGTTTATTACAATGGCCGCACTCAAGGACGGCCTTCAGAAGAACGATTTGCTATTTTTTCTTGAGAAGAAGTACCCCAAGGAGTTTGTCGATCTGCTAGCCCAGACCGAGAGATATGTCAATACGGAAGAAGCCTTCAAGTTGAAGGATGAAGAAATCATAGGAGAGCGATGGACGGATGAGTCTAATAGACCTATTACGGATGGAGGGTCGAGTGAAGTTTGGCCGCGCTCATGAACTTCCTCCGAGCGCAAGTGAGCCGGAACTCCTTCTTGAGCTCGTCATTAAGGAAGATCCGACAAAAGGACATGAAAAAGTCCTCCCTCCGAAAGGTTCCGCAACTACATCCCTCTCAATGCTCCTAAAGCTCAAGTTCTGATGAAAATTAAGAATCAGCTATCAAGATCAAAAGAATTACGATCATTCTCAAATAAGAGCGATCGATGCAAGTACTATCTCTACCATCATGATCATGGCCACGATACTAAAGAATGCATTCAGCTTCGAGATGAAATTGAGAAGCTCGTCAGGAGGGGGCGGTTGGGTTGATTTCTCAGATGCCAACTTGAATTCATCTCGGAGCTCATCAGGAGGGGGCGGCTGGGTTGATTTCTTAGATGCCAACCTGAAGCAGAAGAAGATCGGCCAAGGGTGCCATCATAGCTAGAACCACCAATGATGAAGGAACAACAACGAGGTTGGTCGTCTTCCGTATCATCGATGCCACCTCTGAGAGGAGCTTGGTACTTCAACGAGCCATCATCTCTTAGTCATCATCCCTTAAATTGAGAAGGCCAACATAAAATAGAGGCGGTCGTTTGGCCTTGGACTTACCGTCTAAAGAAAGTCGGACGAACAACGCTCCAATGATTCTGAAATATAGAAAATCTGAGGATGTGCTACCAATAATTTTTTTTTAATAAAATTCTTCTATTTCAATAATATTATTTTCTTGGTGCAAAAACTATGTGATGATAGGGAAGACGTAGTCAATAGTGGTCGTGTTAGGAATAGAAGGAGAACCTCATCCTAACATGAGCGAGTCAAAGTCCTTCAACCTCGGCTAGAGATAAGATCTCTTTCGAGCTCAAACTTCAACCTCAGCTAGAGATAAGATCTCTCCCGAGCGCCCGAGCTTCAACCTTGGCTAGAGATAAGATCTCTTTCGAGCGACCGAGCCAATCTTGATCAGAGATAAGATCTCTTTCGAGTGATCGAGCCAACCTCGATCAAAGATAAGATCTCTTTCGAGCAATCAAGTCAACCTCGATCAGAGATAAAATCTCTTTCGAGCGTCTGAGTCAATCTTGGCTAGAGATAAGATCTCTTCCGAGCGATCGAGCCAACCTTGACTAGAGATAAGATCTCTCTCGAGTGCCCGAGCTTTAACCTCGGCTAGAGAGATAATCTCTTCCAAGCGTCTGAGCTTCTACGTCAATAGGAGATAAGATCTCCTTCAATCTTTGATTGTCGAAGATAAAATCTCCTCCAAGCATCCGAGTCAATCTTGATCAAAGATAAGATCTCTTTCAAGCGATCGAGTCAACCTTCGACTAGAAGATAAGATCTCTCGAGCGCCCGAGTCAACCTCGATCAGAGATAAGATCTCTTCCGAGTGATCGAGTCAACTTCGACCAAAATAAGAATCTTCTTGAACATCGAGTCAACCTTGGCTAGAGATAAGATCTCTCTCAAGCATCCGAGTCAACCTCGGCCAGAGATAAGATCTTTTTTGAGTGCCCAAATCAACCTCGACTAGAGATAAGATCTCTTCCGAGCGTCCGAGTCAACCTCAGCTAGAGATAAGATCTCTCTTGAGCGCCCGAGCTTCAACTTCGGGTAGAGATAAGATCTCTTCCGAGCATCCAGGCTTCTACATCAATAGAAGATAAATATCTCCTTCAACCTTAGCTAGAGATAAGATCTCTTCTGAATGTCCGAGCTTCTACGATAATAGAAAATAAGATCTTCTTCAATCTCGACTACCAAAGATAAGATCTCTTCTGAGCTTCTATATCGATAGAAGATAAGATCTCCTTCAACCTCAACTAGAGATAAGATCTCTTTTCGAGCGCCCGAGCTTCAACTTCAGCTAGAGATAAGATCTCTTTCGAGCATCTGGGCTTCTACGTCAATAGGAGATAAGATCTCTTTCAACCTCGACTGTCGAAGATAAGATTTTTTTCGAGCATCCGAGTCAACCTCGACTGTCAGAGATAAGATCTCTCTCGAGTGATCGAGTCAACCTCGATCAGAGATAAGATCTCTTTCGAGTGTCCGAGTCAACCTCGACCAGAGATAAGATCTCTCCCGAGCAATCGAGTCAACCTCAGTCAAAGATGAGATCTCTTTCGAGCGATTGAGTCAATCTCGACTAGAGATGAGATCTCTTTCGAGCGACCGAGCCAACCTCGGTTAGAGATAAGATCTCTCTCGAGCGCCCGAGCTTCAACCTCAGCTAGAGATAAGATCTCCTCCGAGCGTTCGATCTTCTACGTCAATAGGAGATAAGATCTTCTTTAGTCTCGATCAGAGATAAGATCTCTTTTGAGCATCCGAGCTTCTATGTCGGTAGAAGATAAGATCTTCTTCAACCTCGATTGCCAAAGATAAGATCTTCTCCGAGCTCAAACTTTAACCTCAACTGCTGGAGATAAGATCTCTCTCAAGCTTCAATAGAAGATAAGATCTCCTTCAACCTCGACTAGAGATAAGATCTCCTCTGAGCATCCAAGCTTCTACGATAATAGGAGATAAGATCTCCTTCAACCTTGGCTAGAGATAAGATCTCTCTCAAGTGCCCGAGTTTCAACCTCGGCTAGAGATAAGATCTCTTCCGAGCGTCCGGGCTTCTACGTCAATAGGAGATAAGATCTCCTTTAACCTTGGCTGTCAGAGATAAGATCTTCCCCGAGCATTCGAGTCAATCTCGACTGTCGAAGATAAGATCTCTTTCGAACGATCGAGTCAACCTCGGCTAGAGATAAGATCTCTCCCGAGCGCCCGAGTCAACCTCGACCAGAGATAAGATCTCTCCTGAGCAATCAAGTCAACTTTAGCCAGAGATGAGATCTCTCTCGCGCGATCGAGTCAACCTCAATCAAAGATAAGATCTCTTTCGAGTGATCGAGTCAACCTTGGTTAGAGGTCAAATCTCTTTCGAGCGCTCGAGTCAACCTCGGCTAGAGATAAGAATCTCTTTCGAGCGATCGAGCCAACCTTGACTAGAGATAAGATTTCTTTCAAGCTTCAACCTCGGCTAGAGATAAGATCTCTTCTGAGTGTCTAAACTTCTACGTCAATAGAAGATAAGATCTTCTTCAACTTCGGTCAGAGATAAGATCTCTTTCGAGCATTCGAGCTTCTACGTCGACAAGAGATAAGATCTCCTTTAATCTTGATTGCTGGAGATAAGATTTCTTCCGAGCTTAAACTTCAACCTCAGCTACTAGAGATAAGATCTCCCCTGAGCTTCTATAAGAGATAAGATCTCCTTCAATCTCGACTGTCGAAGATAAGATCTCCTCCAAGCGTCCGAGTCAACCTCGATCAGAGATGAGATCTCTTTCGAGCGATCGAGTCAACCTCAACCAGAGATGAGATCTCTTCCAAATCAATCTTGATCAGAGATAAGATCTCTTTCGAGTGATTGAGTCAACCTCAGCTAAAGATAAGATCTCTTCTGAGCGATCGAGCCAACCTTGGCTAAAGATAAGATCTCTCCTAAGCGTCTGAGCTTCAACCTCGACTAGAGATAAGATCTCTTTTGAGCGTCTGAATTTCTACGTCAATAGGAGATAAGATCTCCTTCAACCTCGGCTAGAGATAAGATCTCTTCTGAGCATCCAAGCTTCTACGATAATAGGAGATAAGATCTTCTTCAATCTCGACTGTCGGAGATAAGATCTCTTTCGAGCTTCTATGTCGGTAGGAGATAAGATCTCCTTCAACCTCGACTAGAAATAAGATCTCTTCCAAGCATTCGAGTTTCAACCTCGACTAGAGATAAGATCTCTCCCAAGCGTCTGGACTTTTACATCAATAGAAGATAAGATCTTCTTCAATCTCGATCAGAGATAAGACTCTCTTGAGCGTCCGAGCTTTTATGACAATAGGTGATAAAAATCTCCTTCAACCTCAACTGCTGGAGATAAGATCTTTTCCGAGCTCAAACTTCAACCTCGACTGTCGGAGATAAGATCTTCTCTGAGCTTCTACAAGAGATAAGATTTTCTTCAATCTCGATTGCTGGAGATAAGATCTCCCTTGAGTTCAACCTTCAACCTCGGCTAGAGATAAGATCTCTTTCGAGCTTCAAAGCCTTCGCCAACAGGAGATGAGATCTTCTTCAATCTCGATTGGAGATGAGATCTCCTCCGAGCCTTAATTTTAACTTCAACCTCGATTGGAGATAGGATCTCTCCCGAGCTTCAACATCTTCATCAACAGGAGATGAGATTTTCTTCAACCTCGACTGAAGATGAGATCTCCTCCGAGCCTCAACTTCAACTTTAACCTCGGCTGGAGATAGAATCTCTTTCGAGCTTCAATATCTGCATCAATAAGAGATGAGATCTCCTTTAATCTCGACTAGGGATGAGATCTTCCGCGAGCCTCAACTTCAACTTCAACCTCGATTGGAGATAGGATCTTTCTTAAGCCTCAACATCTTCGTCAACAGAAGATGAGATCTTCTTTAACCTCGACTGAAGATGAGATCTTCCTCAAGCCTTAATTTCAACTTCAACCTCGACTGAAGATAGGATCTCCATCGAGCTTCAACATCTGCATCAACAGGAGATGAGATCTTCTTCAACCTCAGTTGGAGATGAGATCTTCCTCGAGCCTCAACTTCAACTTCAATCTCGACTGGGGATGAGATCTCCCCCAAGCCTAAACTTCAACTTCAATCTCGACTGGAGATGAGATCTTTTTCGAGCCTCAACTTTAACTTTAACCTCGACTGAAGATAGGATCTCCTTCGAGCTTCAACTGCAATGTCAATAAAAGATAAGATCTCTTTAGACCTCGATCGAAGATGGGATCCCTCCGAGCCTCATCTTCAATGTCAACTTTGGCTGGAGATAAGATCTCCTTCAAGCTTCAACTTCAATGGGTGCAGAGTTCGATAAAAGACTTTGGCAGTCGCCTATTTTGGTACTCCCTTTCTTTGAATTTTAAACTCGAGAGTGGGAGAACTATTATTGAAGATAAACTTCGCTCCCATCGAAGTCCAGTCTGATGCTCAGTCTAATGCAATCGATAGTCACGAAAGAGCTTCAGCGATCAAACCTTAGCCAAACTTTTTCAGTCGGCTGAACTTTCCAGCGGTTGAGTTCTTATGAAATTCCTTCAGTCGACCAAACTTCTCGATGGTCGAGCCTCAGTCGAACTCCTATGAGAGCTGAACTTCCTCCGCACTCCTCCAGTCGGATGCTTACGAAAGATAAACTTCTTCTTAATTGCTCCTGCAGTCAGACTCCTACGAGAGCCAAACTTCCTCTGCACTTTTTCTATCGGATGCCTATGGGAGCCAAGCTTCTTTCGAGCTTCTTCTTTAGTCGAACGTCTATAGAAGTCAGACTCCCTTCGTACTTCTTCAGTCGGATGCCTACAGGATTCAAACTTCTTCCGAACTTCTCCTTCGATTGAACTCCTCTAAGAGTCGAACTCCTTTCGGACTTCTTCCTCAGTCGGATTCCTTCAGCAGATTACTCTCGGATAATTTTCTTCAAACGTATTTTTTTTAGGACTCTGAACTCTTCTGAAATTGATATATGCTGAAGTCCATCAACCAACGCCTGCTTTCTTAGAGCTACGACTATTAAATTTCGATAAACGATCACCATCAGTCTATTATAGATGATGCTATAGACGGTGCCCCCCTTCGTGACTGACTCTGTCAAACCTCGAATGGCCCGCTATCGGATGGTATGGCTATCACCATCAGTCCAATGATATCTTTCTTTTCATACCAAACTTCATCAAACCTCAAGCGGCCCGCTGTCAGACAGCTGCAGCTGTCATCATCAATCAAGCTCCACCTATAAAAAGAGACCCTCCAGATATATTTTCTCTAAGCTATAAGCTCTCTTCTCCTTCTCAAAATTCTATCGAGCTCTCGTCTGAGTACTCTATTTCTGTTGGTCAGAAAAGCTGACTTGATCGTCGGAGGATCCCATCAGAGCCACCACCATCGACTTCGAATGGAATTTTATTTTATAGATCCCCGATGATGATCTCATCCTCCTCACTCCAGCTCATCCGGATGTCGATCAGATTCTGCACCAACATTGACCATTGTCACTTCAAATATACTTAACTTGTGTGCTAAATTGAGTGCGCACCATATTACAAAAAAGTATTAACTATTGCTATACTTGTGACTTAAACTGTATTAAATAAATCCAAGTATATCGAGAAAAATAATCAACTATGGTCAAGAAATAATGTGCCTTTGAATATGAAGGAGTAGTATATGGACCCCAAATATCATAATGAATTAAATCAAAATGAGCTGCAACTTTATTATGACTAATAGAAAAAGTAAGTCTAGTTTGTTTGGCATGATGATATGAATCACAGACTAGTTTATCACTACTAGTAGTCTCACTAGATAAGCTAGGAATGTATGATAAACAATCTAAAGGAGAGTATCCCAACTGCATATGCTAGATACAAGATGACTGTCCATTCCATGCCACATGTCCAAATAATATCATTTGCCCAAAATCCAAAAAATATAGCCCATCACGCTGCCTACCCACTCCAATTGGCCTCCTCGAGTGTAGGTCCTGCAAAACACAAAAATCTAGATAGAAAATGAGTACACAATTATTATCCTTTGTTAATTTGCTCATTGATAATAAATTGCATTGAAAATCATTAATCTTGAGCATTTCTTGTAACTTCAATTTGTTGGGGAGGATCAAGTTCTCGCTTTGCTGCACCTCAAGTAATTATTCATTAGGCAGTCATACAGACCTGCCTCCTTTACAGACATTCCATAATTGGATTGGAGTCATTAATCCAGTCATGTGGTCAGTGGCCTCTATATCAATGATCCAACTCAAGTGTCCCATTGACTTACCAACAAAATTAGCAGCACCTGTCAATTTGTCACCATCATGGCTAATTTTTGCACCATGAATAAGATTCAAGAGCTACCCATATTCTATGATCGAAAGACCTGGAATAGGTGAGCTTCCATAATAGCCATTGTTTCCAGGGTTGCTGGATTGCACGGAGTTAGTTTTTCCAATCTTTGGATTTCAATTGGGTGGATATCCAATTAGTTCATAGCAGTACTCTTTTGTATGACCTACTCGCTTACAGTTCTTGCATCATGGATGGCTCGCACCAGGCTTCACATTCTATTTTGAGGTATTAGACTCTTCGTGCCCATTTTTAGATCTAGCAGTGAGTGTAGCGACCTTCGCGGCCAAAGCAGTCACTTCAATGTTGGGCTTATGACTTGCCACTACTGCCTGCTGCACCTCCTCTTTTGCCACCAGAGCATATGCTTTTCTAAGAGAGGATAGTGGATCCATCCCTAAAATTTATGAGAGTACGATATTGTAGGCTTCATCAGGTTTCATCAAGAAATCGTACACTTTGGCCCTCTCTCTTGATGTCATGATTGCCTTGAGAGAGCCACAGGTGCATGGGAGAATCGGATCATACATTTGCAACTCCTCCCATAACATTTTTAGTTTGCTATAATAACTAGCGATTGATATCTTTTCCTGTTGAAGCAGGCTAATATTCATTCATATTTGATAGACTGGAGTGGCATTGTCTTATGAGAAATGCTCTTCCAGGTCCACCCATATATCTCGAGCTATTGCCATGTATGCCACGATCTTGTACAGTTCCTTGGTCATGGAGTTTGTAAGCCATGCGACTACCATTGCATTGCACTGCATCCAATCTCAGAGTCGAAAGAAGCTTCACTTGATTTCTCTAAGGTCCTATCAACAAACCCTACCTTGTTCTTTGCATACAAGGCATTCTCCATTAAACATCTCTATGAATGATAATTAGATCTGGTGAGCAAGTTTGTGACATAGACTTGTCCCAGATAATCCGAGGGATGGAGATAATAAGGCGATTTACTCTCAACTCCTCCTAAATTGGATTCATTCACCTTCATGACCTTCTCAAATTCCTCTACCATAGTTGATCTATAGTGGATGGTTTAGGGATGGTGTTTAGGATGTTGGAAGTTTTTGCTTTGATACCATGAAGGAAATAAAATGATGGGGTTATTCTTTATTGATTTGCTATCCAACATATATAAAATACTTATAACAATAAAAAAAAAAGCCTTCCTAATATAATACAAGCCAAAAGGAAAAAAAATAAGGAGGATGGCTTTCCTAATACAATACAAGCCAGAAAAAGAAGAAAATAATGAGGATGGCCTTCCTAATACAATACAAGCTAGAAAAGAGAGACAATAAGGAGGATAGCCTTCCTAATACAATGCAAGCTTAAAAAAAAAAAAAAAAGGTAATTACAGCTAGGTACAACATCCAATTATGATAAAAAACTTCTTCTAAAAGAATTCCATTAATTACGCTAATATGAAATGAATATATATACTCGATAGATTTTTATTGTTGGAATAGGGCTTTAAAATTTTTAATATAATTTAGAACTAAAGAAAACTATGTTATAGAAAAATTTTAAATAACTTATAGAATATTAAGACATAAAATTGATCAAATTCGGAAGCATGTTGGGCACCATCCTAAGGCGTATTCCATCCCTTATGCAAAAAATCTGAAAAACCTATCCCAAGATATGACTAGGATCCTCCACCTACGAGCATAATTATGGAGGAGGTTGATGGAGATTCTTTCAATATCTAAAAAAAGAAGAAGAAATACTGTAGTAGAAAGAAGAAGTATTAGAACAAACTTACAAAGAAGAAGCTTAAGAGGCTTTTGAATGGCTTACTTGATTAGATCCTAAGAGGGCCCTTTTATAGTCAATCAATATGATCGTTTATGACCATTTTGACTGTTTGGACTTTTACTAACCCATTAAGATCTTTAACAAGGAGTCCAACGGTCAAAAAATAAAAATGAGATTAAATAGATATGACTGTTGGGGCTTTTGCTGAGCCATTAAAGTCTGTAATTAGGAGCCCAATGGTTAGAAATTAAAATGGTGGTAATGAAGAGATTAAAACATTTAAATGATAAAATTAAAAAAAAAATAAGGTTAAAATGCTTAGAGAAATATTTTAGAAAAATTTTGAATTTTCTTTTTTGAAATTCCCTCCAACATGGTTTGGGCTGAGGTTTGTCTTGGGTTGTTCTTTCATCGAATTGCTGCAATTTGGCTTCAGCTCTACTGGCTTCCAAGTGGGCTCACGAATGGGAGATCCTTGATCTAGGCTCATGAAGTGGCATTGGGTCATCTTTTTGTTGAGTGGCTAAAGTTTGGCTTTTGCTCTAATCGCTTCCGAGTGGGCTCGATAATTGATTTGGGCCGAGCTGGTCTCATGTCATTCTTTTGTTGAGTGGCAGAAGTTTAACTTCAACTCTACTTGCTTCCAAGTGGGCTTGAGAATGGGAAATAATTGATTTGGACCGAGGTGGCCTCACATCATCCTTATGTCGAGTGGTTGAAGTTTGGCTTCAACTCTTCCTGCTTCCAAGAGAGCTTGGATGTGGTGACCCTCAAATTTCATTGAGATGGTCTTGGATTATTTCATGTCAAGTGGCCAAAGTTTGGATTCGACTCCACCCACTTCTAAGTGAGCTCGAATGTGATGACCTTGAGATTGGGCTTGGGTGCCCTAAGGTCATGTTTCATATTGAATGGTCGAAGTCTGGCTTTGACTTTGCTCACTTCTAAGTGAGCTCGGATGTGATGATCCTAAGATTGGGCCCGAGTGGCCTAGGGTCATATTTTTATTAGGTAGCCAAAGTTTGGCTTTGGCTCTACTTACTTCCAAGTAGGCTTGAGAATGGGAGATCCTTGATTTGGGCTGAGGTGGCCTCGAATCATCCTTTTGTTGAGTGGTTGAAGTTTAGCTTTAGTTCTACCCACTTCCAAGTAAGCTCGAGAATGGGAGACCCTTGATTTGGGCCAAGGTGGCCTCAGGTCATCCTTTTGTTGAGTGATTGAAGCTTGGTTTTAGTTTTACATGCTTCTGAGTCGGTTCGGGAATGGAAGACCCTTGCTTTGAGCTAAGATGAACTCGGGTCATGTTTCATGTCAAGTGGCCAAGGTTTGGCTTTGACTCTGCTCACTTCCGAGTGAGCTCGAATGTGATGATCTTGAGATTAGGCTTGGGTGGCCTAGGGTCATGTTTCATGTCAAATGGCTGAAATTTGGCTTTGGCTTTGCCCACTACAAGGTGAGCTTGGAATTGATGACCCTGACATTGGAAATGGGTGGTGTAGGGTCATGTTTTTGTTAGGTGGCCAAAGTTTGGCTTTGGCTTTACTCACTTTCGAGTGGGCTCGAGCATGGGAGGACCCTTGATTTAGGCAGAGGTAAACTCGGATCCTATTTCATGTTAAGTGGCCGAAGTTTGGCTTTGGCTCATTTACTTTCAAGTGAGCTCGGATGTGATGACTTTGAGATTGAGCTTGAGTGGCCTAGGATAATGCTTCATGTTGAATGATTGAAGTTTGGCTTTGCATCTACCCACTTCCAGGTGAGCTCGAATGTGATGACCTTGAGATTGGGCCTAGGTGACCGAGGGTCATATTTTTGTTGAGTGGTTGAAGTTTGGCTTTGGCTCTACTCACTTCTGATTGTGCTCAAGAATGGAAGATCTTTGATTTGGGCCAAGGTGGACTTGGGTCAGATTTTATGTTGAATGGCCGAAGTTTGGCTTTAGTTCTGCCTACTTTTGAGGGGACCTTGGATGTGATGACCTTGAGACTGAGCTTGAGTGGCCTAGGGTCGTGTTTCATGTCAAATGGCAAAAGTTTGGCTTTGGCTCTGCCCACTTGCAGGTGAGATTGGATGTGATGACCATGAGATTGGGCCTGAGTGGCCTAGGTCATGTTTTTGTTGAGTGGCCAAAGTTTGGCTTTGGCTCGACTCATTTCCAATTATGCTCAAGAATGGGAGACTATTGATTTAGGTCGAGGTGGCCTTGGGTCATCCTTTTCTTGAGTGGCTAAAGTTTGGCTTTAGCTTTACTTGCTTTTGAGTGAGCTCACGAATTGGAGACCTTTTTTTTTGGATCGAAGGGGAGTTGGGTCATGTTTCATGCCAAGTGGCCAATGTTTGGCTTCAACTCTGCTCGCTTCCAAGTAAGCTCAGATGTGATGACCCTGAGATTGGGCCTGGGTGGCATAAGGTCATGTTTTGTTTCGAATGGCTGAAGTTTGGCTTTGGCTTAGCCCGCTACTAGGTGAGCTCGGATGCGATGACCCTGAGATTAGGCCTAGATGGCCTGGGGTCATGTTTTTGTTGAGTAGCCAAAGTTTTGCTTCGGCTCTACTCACTTCCAAGTGGGCTCAAGAATAGGAGACCCTTGATTAATTGGGTTGAGGTGGACTTGGGTCATATTTCATGTCGAGTGGCCGAAGTTTGGCTTTAGCTCTACCTGCTTCCGAGTGATCTCTGATGTGTTGACACTGAGATTGAACTTGAGTGGCCTAATGTCATGTTTCATGATGAATGGCCAAAGTTTAGCTTTGGCTCTACCCACTCTCAAGTGGTCTCGGATGTTATGACCCTGAGATTGGGCATGGATGGCTTAGGCTTATGTTTTAGTTTAGTGGCCAACATTTGGCTTTGGCTCTACTTGCTTCCGAGTAGGCTCAAGAATGGAGACCCTTGATTTGGGCCAAGGTAGGCTCGAGTCATCTTTTCATCAAGTGGCCAAAGTTTAGCTTCAGCTCTACTTGCTTCCAAGTGGGCTCAGGAATGGGGACCCTTGATTTGGGCTGAGGTGGTCTTAGGTCATTCTTATGTCGAGTGGCTGAAGTTTGGCTTCAACTCTACTTGCTTCCAAAAGGGCTTGGATGTGGTGTCCCTCGAATTGTGCTGAGATTGCCTTGGGTCATTTTATGTTGAGTGGCCGAAATTTGGCTTTGGCTCTGCAAACTTCTTAGTGAGCTCAGATGTGATGATCCTAAAATTAGGCCTGGGTGTCCTATGGTCATATTTCATATTGAGTGGTCAAATTTTGGCTTCGGCTCTATCTACTTTCGAGTGAGCTCAGATATGACTATCTTAAGATTGATCCTAGTTTGCCTAGGGTCATGTTTCATATTGAGCGGCTGAAGTTTGGCTTTAGCTCTGTCCACTTCTAGATGAGCTCAAATGTGATGATCCTGAGATTAAGTCTGAGTGGCCTAGGGTCATGTTTGATATTGAGTGGCTAAAGTTTACCTTTGACTCTCCTTGCTTTCGAGTGAGCTTGGATATGATGATCCTAAGATTAGGCCTGGGTGGCCTAGGGTCATGTTTCATGTCTAGTAGCTGAAATTTAACTTTGGCTCTATTTGCTTATGAGTGAGCTTAGATGTGATGATCGTGGGATTGGGGTTCCATGGCCTAGGGTCATTTTTCATATCAAGTGGCCGAAGTTTGGCTTTAGCTCTACCCACTTCCAGGTGAGCTCGGATGTGATGACCCTAAGATTGCGCTTGAGTGGCCTAGGGTCATATTTCATGTCAAGTGGCCAAAATTTGGCTTCAGTTCTACTCGCTTCTAGTACATGGAGCGGGCTTTGGCTCAGCTCACATCTGGTACAAGGAGCACTTCTCAAGGATCCTCTTAATGGGTTAGATCTCACTTCTTATTTGGCTAGGGTGCCAGTAACGATGATGGCAATGCTCATGAAGATGAGGAAAGGGAGCTTCAATAGATGCTCTTGTCCATCATGGTGTGCTGACGAAAGATGAGGTGGTCCTGTGGTGGTGAATGTCATGGTGGTTGGGGCTACAATCGATCTACTTGGAGCAAAATATCATGCATTTCATGTGCACGGGATTTGCATCTTGGATGGTATGGAAGTAGGCCTCTTGAGACTCGCATCTCGATCTCCCAAGATGCATGGACTGATCTCCCAGGATGCCCGTCTCATGCAAAAAGGTGGTAGCACTCGGGGGTAGTCGCGAAAGAGGGGTCGACTGCTAAGGTGCTAGAAAATGCATTGACAATGAGATCGTTGCCAAAGATGCTCCAATCCAATGAACAAAGAAGGTGGGATATATTCTTGTTTTTTACGGATGGTACCAATCTATTGCTATCAAAATCTAGCTCGGCTATGACAATTTAAAGGATGTTAATTTGCACACATCAAAAAAGAGAGAAGTTCGTCAGATTTGCTTTGATCGGGCTCTCTGATGTCTAAGTCAGATAGGATTTTAGAACAATAGGAGTAAAGAGAGAATATAAGAGCGGATTAGAGTGTTACCTTATTTTGGTCAGTATGGTTTTGATCTTTCCTTTTATTGGCCTTTTTTGCCTTGGCCTTATTAGGTCAATCTTTTTCACTTCGACTATTTGAGGCTGGTCATTAGAGGCTCGACCATCGAAGGCTTGGCCATCAAGATTCAATCATTAGAGGCTTGGCCATTCGAGGCTCAGCCTTTAGAGGCTTAGCCATCAGAGAAGGACATGAAAAGACAAAATGATACGAAGGAAAACAATCTTGTGTCATGATCAAGCAACTCAAGTTATTATCTACATCATCAAAAGAAATAATAATAAAAAAAATAAAAAAATTCATATGCCTAAATTAATCCATGTTTGTTTTCTTCTTTATCATTTAAGGTTAAACATCAGGTTCTCTCGTGTTTATGTTCGTGATATACCTTTTCCGAGTCTATATTCTTGATCCTCGGTTCTGATTTCTAGTTTTCCCAATTTTCAAGTTTGTTACTAATATTCTGTTATGAATCACTTGGATTTTCTCTTCTGTTATATAGGATGACCAATGAAAATTATTTTAGGTTGGCCATCCTTAGGATGGCCATGAAGAATGGATTCACGAGCCCACCGTGAGCAAGGCAGGTCCATGCTTTTTTGAAAATGACTTCTTGGAGGTAATTTGCCATATCTGTGTTTCAATACACAATCTATGAAATGTTTATCTGATTCACTTTTGATTCATATTTTGGTTCCCATCTATCAGATGTTTTCCTGCACTGAATGGTGGGTGATTCCAGTTGTATGGATCCCATTTGTCCGTTGACTTGTGACTGAGTCTGTCCATATGGGGCATACAGTTTCTCGGGTAGCTCTAATGGTTGCAGGTGGCATTCTTTTGTGGACAATCATTGAGTATACATCGCACCTCTTCCTTTTCCATATTAAAACATCAAGTTGCTGGTATGTTTTTCCTTTTGTCACCTATATCAATGGTTTATATTCTGAAGCAGTATGCTTGTTTCTTAATTAAAAAATTTTGAAATTACACTCAGGGCGAACACATTACATTGGCTTCTTCAGGGATGCCATCACCCTGTGGATGGACCGCACCTTGTTTTCCCTCCAGCTGCAACAGCAATTCTATGTGTGCCAGTGTTGCTTTTCCTTGTCATTTCTTTGCTACGTCATATTAAGAGCTGGTTTACCAACCAAGTTATGGCTATCCTTATCATTCATGATTTAATAAGCATGCCACATATTGTTACTCTATAGAGTGAGATGTTCGGATATTTACATAATTCTTACCTAGTTTTTTAATCTTTTTCTAACCATAGAGTCAAATTTTAAAAGGGATTTAGTTGTTCAGAACTTGGTTATCTTTATTTGTCGAACATGTCAGGCTCCTAGATGCTACTTTTGCTCATTCTTTGTGGACTGTCTTGTAGATCTGGATTTTGATTAGGCTCCTAACAACTCCTAGTACTGCACCTGCCATTTTTGGAGGTGGCTTGTTGGGTTATGTGATGTACTGTTGCACTCACTATTATCTGCACCATGGAAAACCATCCAAAAGATCCAGCTCGAAATTTGAAGGTGAGAAGTGATTGAGTTAATCAGAACCATAATAAGTATTCTGGACCTTTATATCATGGTGCTTATAACCCTTGCTTTTGTTCCCGAAATACCATTTGAATCATCACTACAGAATGCAAACTAGAGGTTCTGGGATAACTTCTTCACTTTGGGACATTGTCTTTAATGATATAAGGAGAGTAGCCTAGCTAGCCTTATTTCATCCTCTCTCTCTCTCTCTCTGATTTTCGTGCAGCTTCCCAATCTATGATTGGTGTGAATATTTATTCAAGTGGAAGCAGGGAAGATCAACCTGTAATTTCGTTTGAAGTCAGGAACATTGCCTTCTTGACATTGTACAAGGAAACCAGGAAGATTGAAGAATTACACTGTAACTGGGTTGATAATATTCAATCAACATAGGATGTGGGATGTTAGTTGCTCTGTCCAATGATAATTCTCCCATGTATGGGAGCAAAGTGCTCGATTTGAGCTCAAATTCAGCTAATTTAATTTAAGTAGTAATGCTTTAGGGCTTTGCTTGGCCATCCAGTCAGATCTTCATGCTTCTGTAGCACAAGGGAATCTTTAGAATTCATAAGGGTGGCGCTCGAAGCATGACATGTCATTTCAGCACAAGGAACTGATAGGGTGACTGACAAGAGCTCCAAAGATTTTTTTCTTCTCAGTTTAAGTTTCGAGCCACAGATGAGATATCCACAAATTGCTTGTCAAAGGGATTGGAAAGAGTGTAATTAAAGGATTCTCATTGCTTGATAATGTTTGAAGAAGTTAAAAGACATTTGTAAGCTAGTTTTGACCAACTCAATAGTGCACAAAGTTGTAGTCAACTGAAGAAACAAGGATACGAACAACACCAGAGCAGTCAAGTTTCTGAACCCATAGAGGTTGATAGCTTTGGTGCAATAGAAATGCATGCTTTGAAAAAATTTACGACTTCCCTTTCTTATAGCAGAATCTTCTTCCAATTGCCTCTCAAAAATCTACGTTGAATCGTGACAGATGGACTTGGCTGAATTCTAATTCATCCTTCTCACTTCTTTCCACGGGTTCAAAACTCGATGGATTTCCTCTATAAATAGCCACATTCCACAATAAGAACCATCCTCAGCAGAAGAAAATTAATAGATAGCCGAGGTAACAATGGCAATATCAGCCTTTGGAAACCTTGCTGTTCTTTCTCTCTTGCTTCTAACAGTTACATCTGCCATCACAGCTTCCAATACAGCCCATGAAAACTTCCTCCATTGCTTCTTTAACCACACTCAACCCTCCGATGCCTCCTCCCATCTAGTCTATACCCCAAATACCACTGCCTACAACACCATCCTTCGATCATCCATCCAGAATATCCGTTTCCTCTACTCATCCACTACAGAGAAGCCTGTCCTAATCGTCACACCAACAAATGAATCCCACGTTCAAGCTTCTGTCGTCTGCAGCAGGAAGTATGGCCTTAATATCAGGGTCCGGAGCGGTGGCCATGATTATGAGGGCATGTCTTATGTTTCAGACCATGTGGTGTTCGTCATCGTCGACCTTGCTAACCTCCGATCGATCACCATCGATGCAGAGCATGGCACCGCTTGGGTTCAGGCTGGTGCAACACTGGGAGAACTTTATTACACGATTGGAGTGAAGAGCAAGACCACTGGTTTCACTGCAGGAGTATGCCCGACTATTGGAGTCGGTGGCCACATCAGTGGCGGCGGGATTGGGATGATATCAAGGAAGTACGGTGCAGCTGCCGATAATGTCATCGATGCGCAGTTGGTTGATGCCCACGGTAGGCTCCTGAACCGAGAATCCATGGGTGAGGACTTGTTTTGGGCCATAAGAGGAGGTGGTGCAGCAAGCTTTGGCATCGTCCTCTCCTATAAAGTCAAGTTGGCGGATGTTCCACCTGTAGTCACTGCATTTAATATCAACAGAAATTTGAGGCAAAATGCGACGTACCTCGTAAGCAGGTGGCAGCAAATTGCAGAGAAGTCCGATGAGAATCTTTACATGAGAGTTATAGCACTAGCTGTCGATGACTCAGCAACCGGAAATAGAACCATTCAAGCTACGTTCAACTCTCTTTTCCTTGGATCATGCAAAGAACTTGTCACCTTGATGGAAAAGAATTTTCCTGAACTGGGTTTTGATGCCAAGGACTGCTCGGGTTCGGAGATGAGTTGGTTGGAGTCTGTTCTCTTCTTTGCAGGCTACAGCAATAAAAGTGTGAACATCTTATTGGATAGGAGACCTCAATACAACAGCTCTTTTAAAGCTAAATCAGACTTTGTGAGAGAGCCAATTCCTGAGACCGAGTGGGAAAAGATCTGGAAATTTCTTCTGGAAGCGAAGGATGAGCCCTTGGTGATGATAATGGAACCCTTTGGTGGAAGGCTGAGTGAGATTTCAGAATCAGCAATTCCTTTCCCCCACAGGAAGGGAAATCTGTATATGATTCAGTACTTCATGAGGTGGTTTGAGATAGATCCTGCAGTGACGAAAAGGCATCTAGATTGGATGAGGAAGTTGTATGGCTTCATGACTCCATACGTCTCTAGCCATCCAAGGGCTGCCTACCTCAACTACAAGGATATTGACTTGGGTAGAACCGTCAAACATACGACTTACGAAGATGCAATGGTTTGGGGTACAAAGTATTTCAAGAATACCTTCAGAAGACTGGCATATGTGAAGGCTAAGGTTGATCCAAGCAACTTCTTCAGGAATGAACAGAGCATACCGCCCCTTCTTGTTCTGTAAACTGATGTTGGAATTTACTTTCTGTATTGTACTGTTACGTTACATTATGTTGATGTAACGAATAAAAATTTTATTCTTGATCAGTTCACTGTCGCCTGTGCATGTTACAATGGATAATCAGACAAAAATATATACTGCAGTTTGCTTTTCATAATTTCCTCCGATGTCCATTGGCGTAGATTGAACACTAGGGTATTTGCCTTTGGGTGTTGGATCTATTTTTGAGTGATGGTAACGGATCTTTATAATATGATGAAAAGTATGCAATGATCATAGATAAAGTTTTGACAATCAGGCGCTGCACCATATATGCATTTCTTTGTTACAATAATATGCTATCTAAAAGTCAAGTTGATTCCCTTGCGTTGATTACGAAGGAAAAATCTCATTTAGTATGCAGCTGTAATTGTTCTTGGTGACTAATCAAAGGGTGCGCTACCTAGGCCCATTTAGTATTGCTTTTGTTTTCTACTTTTATCTTAAAAAAAATCCAAGGTAAATGAACTGGACAAAACAACATATGTGATGAAACCCCTTTTGTTTCTTCAAGTTGTTTTGTAAATCTTCATCGAGTTTTCAGAAGCAGAGATTTTTTATGTGTTCAGAAATGAGTGAAAACATAGGGATTCTCTTGGAATTCCAAGGGCGCCCACACGTTTTGTAAGGGATCTCAAAGCCTATATATAAGCAGCTCTTCTTGTACCCAATGTTGATTTTTGGAAGTTAAATAAAGCTTCTCTTTTCAAGACTATGCATATCGTGTTTCTCTCTTGCATGGTGGATTTTGCACGATGTTGTAGAACCTTGGAATGACGACACGGCTAGGTGGCATGGGCCTTAGTCATGGAATGTCTCCAAGGTGTCTATCGAGAGTTCGTGCATGGCCATAACAAGGCCCCCCTGGCAGTGCAACAAGATTCTACTAGTTATCCCTCTTTTAATTCCTTGCACTTAGCATCTAGATCCATTAGCCTTTACAATTTTAAATTAGTAATTACTTTCAAAATTTTAGGCTTTGTTTTATTATATTTGCATATGCATGCTTATTCTTAAATTGGGTCATTTTTAAATATCATTTTCAACTAGGATAAGGTATACTTCTAGGAGGAACAAATTTGTCAATTTTCTGCTCGAGTGAGTCGAGAGCGATTAGATTCCTATGCTACATGCTGTGGTCTAAGGACTTGTTCGGGTCTCACATGGATTCTCCTTGCAATTTCAGTATCCCAACTTGTCATCCAGTCACAAGCATCTCCCTTCTGTGCGCTTGCAACCTTAAGCATACCCTTGCTTTCGTAGCCAAACCAATTAAAAAAATAAGGTGGTATACACACCTGGGGGCTGTGTTCTTGTTTCCATTAGCTAGATTTCTGCTGAACCTAAGTTCTGCACGTATTCCAAAGCAGCTAATAGCAAGTAGACCATTGTTGGAAGCTTACTAATGACAAAACAACCACCATGGAAATCAATTAATGGCAGTAGTTCACGATCGATTTCCTATATGCAGCAACAATCAATTGATCCCGAATCTCACCATTAGTACTGTTGCTGCCAAAATCCAGCTCAATTATGTGAAGGATGTTGGTTGATCCAAGAAAAGATGCTGCTGATATGCACACAACAAAAAAAGAGAAAATCTCATTGGATTTGCTATGACTAGGTCCTTTGATTTCTTAGTCAGATAGGGTTTTGGAACAGAGAAAATATGTGAGGAGATTATAGTATTACTATCACGCCCCGACCCAAACCTCTAGGCCGATCGCATGACACAGCCACATGAATCAGGGTATTATCCTAGAGATCATGTAAAGCCTTAAATAAAATTTAATATTTTTAAAATAAAAACTAAATATCTTAATTGAATTATTTCATCAAGATAAATAGCAAACTTATTCCAATACAATTATTTCAAAGGTTTCATGGTATAAAAAATTTAATTAACTAATAAATTAGCAACTCCAATACTCAAACTTCATGCTCAACCTGATTAGCTATGCATCTTGAGACTCTGAAAGAAAAGAAATCGAAAGAGATATGAGCTTTATAGTCTAGTAAGCATCCCATCATATTTACATCAATATAATAATATAATTCAAAAGTAATAATTAAATCATATAAAAAAGAGATCATAAATCATAAAATCTCGTATTCAATATAACATAATCAATTATATAAACCTAAATATCAAGAATCATGTGCTATTACAAATTCATCATAAATATCACATATAAATTCATATAACTTGTCTTTTATATTTTATCAATATTTTTCAAATCAAGCATTATCTTTTGATTTGGACTAATTATGGTCACGATTCGGCCCATAATTGGCAAACCATAAACTATGTTTCAGTCCATAGTGGCAATCCATAATAACTGTACTTCGATCTGTACAGTGGCAATCCAGAATATCCATGATTCGACCCACGGTGGCAAACTAATGTATTATGATTAGACCCATGACTGATAAATCAGGTTATCACGGTTCAGCCCATGACTGGCAATCCACATCATAGTTAGTTCAAATCCTCTTACATATTCAATAGTTTCTTCAATAATTCGTATTACATCTTTTGTTCAATTTTCAAACATTAAATCTCATATTTTCAACAATCAAACAATCAACATGTGATACACATATATAATTAAATAATCATATATCCACATAAATGAAAATCATCATGTATAATACAAAAAATATACATATAGGTGATTATGTAAAGGGACCCTTATCTTTATTGATACTCAATTAATCTTCTAACCTCGATCTACACCCCGATTTTACGAATCAGGTGCCATGAAGCCTGCTCAATGATTTCTTGACCGAAAGATTGTTCTTCTAAATATTCAAATTAATATTTTAAAATATCTCAATAAATTAAATTAAATATTTAAATCCTCCTATTGAGGTTTATCGAGGTTTATATCCCCGCCTCCAAGATTTTTCTCTTTTTAAACTTTCCATAATCCATCTTTAGAAAAATAAATAAATAATTAAATAAATTTACTAATTAAATAATTATTTATTTATTATAAGCCAAAGAAGAGAGAGAAGAACCTTCTCTTCTTCTTCTTCTTTCCAAAATATGGATTTATTCCCCCTATTATTTCCCATAATTTATTTAAGGAAGAGAAAAAATAAATAAATTATTAATTAATTAATTAATTAATTAATTAATTGACTAATAAATAATTAGAGAAGAGAGAGACCTTCCTCCTCTCTGCTTCTCTTCTTTTCCATCCCAAAATAGGGGATTCATTTTTTTTCTTTCCTCCCATTCTCCCACCCGTGGCCACAGTCAACCAGGCTGGTCACCCATGGTGGCCCTAGGTGGCTGCGAGATCATGGCTTTGGCTACAACCCCAATAATGGCTATTGCCGATGGCACATAGAAAGCCCCATGAAAAATAGGATGCCTTATTTTGAACCAAAACTAGCGACTTGTTGACTTCAATCGTGTGCCAGTGATGAAGAAGAAGAAAGAGGGAAGAGGGAGGAGCTTACCTCGCTTCGATGAGATTCTGACAACCCCTTTGCCTGATGAAAATCCACCAAAAACTTTCAAAAAAATTTTCTTGATTTGCAAAATTTTTCAGTGGGGATTCAAGAGAGGGGAAAAGAGTTTTTATAGGGGAGCTCTTCTCCTCTCACTCGGATTTTTCTTCACCCCGATTTCATTGAAGAAGGAAGGGAAGACTCTGGTTAGGAGTCTTCTTTCTCCTATCTCCTATGTGCAAGGTAGCGATGGTTCAGGCCCTTTCCTTTGGGCCGGTCCAAAACCCGGCTAGGCTGGGCCATTACAATTACCCTATTGTGATAAGCATGGGTATGATCTTGCTTTATGTTGGCCTTTTTTGCCTTGGCCTTGTCAAGTTGGTCTTTTTTACTTTGGTTGTCAAAAGCTTGGCCATTGAAGGTGCAACCATCGGACGCTTGGCTGTGAAGAATTGATCATTGGAGGCTTGACTATCAAAGGCTCGATCATCGAAGGCTTGGCCATTCAAGACTCAACCTTTGAAGGCTTGGACATCGAAGGCTTGGCCTTTGGCTTAACCTTGGTCTTCACTTTGACCTCAGCCTTGGTCTCGGTCTCAGAAGATCTTAGGCCTACTAATTAGAAGAGAAGGAAAGGTTATTAGAATCAAGGAAGGCTAGATGCTTCTAGCCTTTAGGCAAAATGGAAATAAACAGCCAATGGAGGAGGATGATGGGGGAGAGCCCATCATGGATTTGATTTTGGGAGATTGGTCTGCCTGCTTTGCTCATTAAAGACTTTTAGATTTGTTATAGCTTGTGTTTCTCATCTGGATCCTTACCATCTATTTGAAATTTGAATTCATTTGAGACTCCTTACCACATGTCCATTTGCAATAGGTGGGCTATTATTATGCTACATCATATGCCCCCCACTTCTGAGCTCGAGCAATTTTCTCTGGCTTAGGTAAAGGAAGTAGCCATATTGCTTATCGACCTATTTCATGATCAAAAATTTTGAATGCTACTGAAAATAATTTTCTTGGTACTTGTACCTTATTTCTTTTGTAATGCCTGCGTTGAGGTCGAGTGTGATGAATACCTTGTGATGGTGCTTTGAGGAAGTGGAAAAAGCTATATCTTATCCAATTAAAGCCAACCATCAACATGTGAATGTATGATTCATGCATGGCATGGACCCAACCTATTTAGGATCCGAGGTGTGAAGCTCGGCCATCACAACTACCATCACTCCACTGCCTTCATTTGGGTGATTAGATGAGCCACCGAGCTTAGCGATCATGGCATTACTATAAAAAAGACCTATGGCCTCACTTACTATGGCAGCGATTTTTGAAACTGCTGCCATAGCATCTATGACAGTGATTTTCGTTAACCGTTGCTATAAGTCGGACCTATAACAGTTGTTGGGGATAAATTTCGCTCCTGCCAAAGTCAAGTTTGGTCCCAGCCTAATGTGGTCAATGCGGAAGAACTTCAGCGGACGCGTCCTAGCTGAACTACTACATCCGGCCGAGCTTCTCAGCGGCTGAGCCTCAGCCGAAGTCTTTCAACCAATCGAACTATCAGGCGGCCGAGCTTCAGACTCTTAGCGGCCGAACTCCTCAAGCGACCATTCTCTCAGCCGGCCGAGATCCTTCAGGCCCCTAGCGGCCGAACTACTTATTACCCGAGCCCCTTGCTTCGACCGAGACCCCGGCGGCCGAGCTTGTTTCAACCCTCTTAGCGGTCGAGCTCCCCGAACTCCTGTCCAACGGCCGAACTCCCCAGCGCCTAGGCTCCGGGCCGAACTCCTTCGGACTCCCAGCGATCGGGCTTCAGCCAGACCCTTGCGGGAGCCAAACTTTCCCAAAACCTCCTCTCGGGCTGAGTTTCTACGGAAGCCAGACTCCCTATAGACTTCTTCAATGGACGAGCTTCTCAATGGCCGAACTCCTTATGATGGATTTCTGCAGGCAATCTCGCTACGGTTACACAATAATAACGATCAGCATTTATCAGCAATAACGATCGGCATTTATCAGCAATAACGATCAACAATAATGATCGATATTTATCAGCAATAACGATCGACATTTATCAGCAATAACGATCGACAATAACGATCGACATTGATCAGGACGGTTACAATAAGCTCCCTCTAAAAAAAGGACCCTCCGGATATCTTTACGCCAGGTTCTGAAAACCCTTTTCTTCTCCTCTATACTCTATCGAGCACTCCATTCCTGTTGACAGGAATTAACTTGAGCGTCGGAGGGTCTTGTCGGAGCCACCCCCCACCGATTTCGAGCGAGACTTTATTTTGCAGATCCCCGACGGTAGCCTCTTCGGCCTCAACTCCGACGACGATAAGTTTCTGCGTCAACAGATTGGCGCTGGAAGAAGGAACACGAACCTCCGAGGTTTTCTTGTTCTTAAAGGAGTGCTCGGCGATGATTTCTCTCTCTAAAAATCCATCTTCTTTCTCACTAAAGTTCTCTCCTGAAGAGAAAATTCCTTGAGAGCTTCGACTCAGCGATCAATGGCCTGCACGCCAGATCCGTCTGTTCCTGTCTCAGCCCCAATAGCCCAGTTTCCATACGAAGCCCTCGCAGACATGAGGCAGGTCAACCTGCTGGTCGGGTCTGTGGCTCCGTCGAGATGATGCTGGCCGTACGACAACATCCAACGGGGACTTTGCCAGCAAACTCACCATGAGGACACGAGGAACCGGCCATAAGGTAAAGCATTTGGGCATACCAATCGCTCTTAGGAAGGAAAAACGGAGAGCAGAAGTTCTTCTGCAGAAAATTTCACAAGGAGACTAGAACGAAGTTCGGCGGAAGAGAAGCCGAACTCTTCCTCGAAGATCATCAATGAAGTTCGGTGGAAGAGAAGCCGAACTCCCTCTCGAAGATCATCAACGAAGTTCGGCGGAAGAGAAGCCGAACTCCCCCTCGAAGATCATCAATAAAGTTCGGCGTAAGCGAAGCCGAACTCCCCTCGAAGCTCATCATCGGAATAAAGTTCGGCGGAAGTGAAACCGAACTTTCCTTCGAAGCTCACAATCCAGTGAAGTTCGGCACAAGCAAGGGCGAAAGTTCTCCCGCGGAATGAAGTTCGGCATAAGTGAGGCCGAAAGCCGCAGCTCATCATCCGAATGAAGTTCGGTGGAAGGGAAGCCGAACTCCCGCTCCTGATCAATGAAGTTTGGCGGAAGAGAAGCCGAACTTTCCCTTGAGGCTCTCATCGCTCAAGTCAGGCCGAACTCCCCCATCTCGAGTATGTCATTTACGAAACCTGCTGCAAAGAATTCTTTGGAGGCGGAGTGAAGTTCGGTAGCTAAAGCAAAGTCGAGCTCCACTTGAGCCCATCGTCAAGGGAGTTCGGGTAATGAAGGATGAAGTTCCCCCATTTGCAACGAGGCAGAATAAAGTTTGGCCACGTCTACGACCTCGAGGCTCATCATCGAGGAAGCCCCGACAAAGAAGCAGAAAGTTCTACCGTGGAAGAATCTCGCGGAAAATTGGAATGAAGATTCGGAATGAAATCCGGCGTCAGGAAAGCCGAGCTCCATGAAGTCCTCCCGCGGAAGCTTTCGTGGGAAAGCGGAGCGAAGTTCAGCTCAAGTGAGACCGAACTTTCGTAGTCGCCATAAAGTTAAGTTCGGCCTAAGCAAGGGCGGAACAAAGTCTCCCACGGAATGAAGTTCGGCATAAGTGGGGTCGAACTCCGCTGCTCATCGGAATAAAGTTCGACTGAAGCAAGGCCGAACTTTCCTCAGAAGCTCACTATTGGAATGAAGTTTGGCGCAAGTGAAATCGAACTTTCCTTCGAGGTTCAATCAAGTTCGGCGCAAACAAAGGCGAACAAAGTCTCCCGCGGAATGAAGTTCGGCATAAGTGGGGTCGAACTCCGCTGCTCATCGGAATAAAGTTCGGCTGAAGCAAGGCCGAACTTTCCTCAGAAGCTCATTATTGGAATGAAGTTCGGCGCAAGTGAAACCGAACTTCCCTTCGAGGTTCAATCAAGTTTGGCGCAAACAAAGGCGAACAAAGTCTCCCACGGAATGAAGTTCGGCATAAGTGGGGTCGAACTCCGCTGCTCATCGGAATAAAGTTCGGCTGAAGCAAGGCCGAACTTTCCTCAGAAGCTCATTATTGGAATGAAGTTCGGCGCAAGTGAAACCGAACTTTCCTTCGAGGTTCAATCAAGTTCGGCGCAAACAAAGGCGAACAAAGTTCTCCCGCAGAATGAAGTTCGGCATAAAGTGAGGCCGAACTGCGCAGCTGCTCATCGGAATAAAGTTCGGCGGAAGTAAAGCCGAACTCCCCTCGAAAAGCTCATTATTGGAATGAAGTTCGGCTCAAGTGAGGCCGAACTTCCCTTTGAAGCTCACCATAAAATGAAGTTCGCTTTAAGTAAGGCCGAACTCCCCCGCTCGAATATGTCATCTCTAGAAAGAATTCACGGGAGGTGCAATGAAGTTAGGCCGCGCTCGAGACCACCCGAGGGCGAGCGAGGCCGAACTCCCCCTCATGTACGTCACCAAGGAAGCCCCTGCAAAGAATTCACGGGAGGTGCAATGAAGTTCGGGCAAGCAAAGCCGACCCCCTCTCTGCAAGCAAGGAAGTCCGGACAAAGAAGCATGAAGTTCTCCCGCGGAAGGTTTTGCGGAAAAGCGGAACAAAGCTCCGCGCAAGCGAGGCCGAACTCCTCGTACATCATCGAAATGAAGTTCGGTGGAAGCAGGGCCGAACTCCCATTAGAAGCTCGTCATTGGAATGTAGTTCGGCTTAAGTGAGGCCGAACTTTCCTTCGAAGCTCACCATCAAGTTAAGCGCAAACAAGGGCGGAACAAAGTTCTCCCGCAGAATGAAGTTCGACCGCGTTTACGACCTCCACAGCACAAGGCCTGAACTTTTCCAAGGAATTCCCACGGAAGGTTTTGCAAGCTCGGCCGCATCCACGACCACCCCATCTCAAGTGAGGCCGAACTTCACCTCGAGCTCGCCACCAAGGAAGCCCCGACGGAAGGGCGCGAAGAAGCCCTCCTCCCGAAAGGTTCCGCAACTACGCCCCGCTACTCTAACTCGAATTCTCAGCGAAGTTAAGAGCCGACCGTCAAGACCTGAAGCACCATGGCCTTCCAAAATGTGCACGATCTAAGCAAGTAATGCCCCTAGCATCGCGACTATGGCCACGACACTGAGGAATACATTCAGCTCCAAGACGAGATTAAAGTGCTCGGTGGGGTAAATTCCTTCAACGCCAGCCTGAAGCAGGAGAAGATCGGCTAAGAGCGCTACCGTAACTGGAAACTACAAGGTCGGCCACCTCACGGCGTCATCAACGTTACCCCAGAGGAGGGGCTAGATACATCGGCGATTCGTCACCTCCCAGCGTCAAAACCAATGAGAAGCACGCTCCAAATGAAAGAGGCCAGCATGAGATAGAGGAGGTCGTCTGGACGGGACTTACTGCCCGAGGGAACTCAGAGGAAGAACGCCCCGACGACCCTGAAACAGGGATGTGCTGTCCGTAATTTCTCTTCGGTAACATTCTTCCCTTCCGATAATACTATTTCTGGATGCAAAAACTGTACGGTGACAGCGAAGGAGCAGCCAATAGCCCATTAGGAACAGGAGGAAGACCTCGTCCTAACGCGAGCAAAGTCGAAGGCCTCGTTCACCTTAGACGAGACGGGGGAGAAGCTCGGACGATGGTCCGCATGTGCCCCCACAGCCCGTTAGGAACAGGAGGAAGACCTCGTCCTAACGCGAGCAAAGTCGAAGGCCTCGTTCACCTTAGACGAGATGGGGGGAGAAGCTCGGACGACGGTCCGCATGTGCCCCCACAGCCCGTTAGGAATAGGAGGAAGACCTCGTCCTAACGCGAGCAAAGTCGAAGGCCTCGTTCACCTTAGACGAGATGGAGGGAGAAGCTCGGACGACGGTCCGCATGTGCCCCCACAGCCCGTTAGGAACAGGAGGAAGACCTCGTCCTAACGCGAGCAAAGTCGAAGGCCTCGTTCACCTTAGACGAGATGGGGGGAGAGGCTCGGACGACGGTCCGCATGTGCCCCCACAGCCCGTTAGGAACAGGAGGAAGACCTCGTCCTAACGCGAGCAAAGTCGAAGGCCTCGTTCACCTTAGACGAGATGGGGGGAGAAGCTCGGACGACGGTCCGCATGTGCCCCCACAGCCCGTTAGGAACAGGAGGAAGACCTCGTCCTAACGCGAGCAAAGTCGAAGGCCTCGTTCACCTTAGACGAGATGGGGGGAGAGGCTCGGACGACGGTCCGCATGTGCCCCCACGGCCCGTTAGGAGCAAGAGGAAGACCTCGTCCTAACGCGAGCACTTACATCAACCTCAGCCAAAGGAGATGAGATATCCTCCGAGCAATCTTATCAACTTCGGCCAAATAAGGTCCCCCGAGCGACTAGGCTGACCTCGGCTGAAGAGCGCCGACTTCGACCTCGACGAGAGATAGGATTTTTGACCGAATCAACCTCGGCTAGAGAGCCTCAACTTCAGCATCAACTTTAGCCAGAAATGAAATCTCCCCCGAACTTCGACATGGACCGATACGAAGTCCGGAAGAAAAACTTTGGCAGTCGCCTTATCTGCACTCCCTTCCTTCAAATTTTGAACTCGAAAGTGGGGGGGCTAGTATTGGGGATAAATCCCGCTCCTGCCAAAGTCAAGTTCGGTCCCAGCCTAATGTGGTCAATGCGGAAGAACTTCAGCGGATGCGTCCTAGCTGAACTACTACATCCGGCCGAGCTTCTCAGCGGCTGAGCCTCAGCCGAAGTCTTTCAATCAACCGAACTATCAAGCGACCGAGCTTCAGACTCTTAGCGGCCAAACTCCTCAAGCGATCATTCTCTCAGCCGGCCGAGATCCTTCAGGCCCCTAGCGGTCGAACTCCTCAAGCGGCCGAACTACTTATTGCCCGAGCCCCTTGCTTCGGTCGAGACCCCGACGGTCGAGCTTGTTTCAACCCTCTTAGCGGTCGAGCTCCCCGAACTTCTGTCCAGCGACCGAACTCCCCAGCGCCCAGGCTCTAGGCCGAACTCCTTCGGACTCCCAGCGACCGGGCTTCAGCCAGACCCTTGCGGGAGCCGAACATCCCCAAAACCTCCTCTCGGGCCGAGTTTCTACGGAAGCCGAACTTCTTATAGACTTCTTCAATGGATGAGCTTCTCAATGGCCGAACTCCTTATGATGGATTCCTGCAGGCAATCTCGCTACGGTTACACAACAATAACGATCGGCATTTATCAGCAATAACGATCGGCATTTATCAGCAATAACGATCAACAATAACGATCGGCATTTATCAGCAATAACGATCAACAATAATAATTGGCATTTATCAGCAATAACGATCGACATTTATCAGCAATAACGATCGACAATAACGATCGGCATTGATCAGGACGGTTACAACAAGCTTCCTCTATAAAAAGGACCGTCCGGATATCTTTATGCCAGGTTCTGAAAACCCTTTTCTTCTCCTCTATACTCTATCGAGCACTCCATTCCTATTGACAGAAACTAACTTGAGCATCGGAGGGTCTTACCGGAGCCACCCTCCATCGGTTTCGAGCGAGATTTTATTTTGCAGGTCCCCGACGGCAGCCTCTTCGGTCTCAACTCCGACGACGACAAGTTTCTGCGTCAACAACAGTGATTTTTGTAACCGCTGCTATAAGTCCGACATATAGCAGCGGTTATAGAAAACCACTATCGTAGGTCGGACCTATAGCAGCGATTATAAAAAATCGCTATTATAGGTCGACCTATAGCAGTGGTTCATTATAATTATTGCCATAAGTCGAACCTATAGTAACAGTTAGTAGGAACCGCTGCTATAATTTGATTTATGACAGCAGTTAATTGTAACCACTACCATATATATATATATATATATATTTAAATATTATATAATTTTAAAATTTAATATGCATCTTCATCATTTATTATTTAAATAATTATCATTAGAGTGTCTTCACAAAAGATCACCTCGATCCGATGGTCCTAACTTTGTCGATCAGAAAAATTTGATTTTGATGACCACGAATGACGATGCGATGATCTGATAGATGAAGACCTCCGATGGATCTAAAAACCTACAATGATAATCTCGGTGATATTTATAGCATACTATCAAAATTTTACTTCAATCGGATATCATTATCTTGGTCAATTTAGTATAAGTTAGTTTCGACCATTAAATGATAAACGAGTGATCAAAGGACCAAACTATGTCTGATTATGAGATAATTTTTTTTATAAATAATCTTGACTACTATTTTAATCATTTTTTATGATGGTGATTATAAAATTTAATTCATAAGATGAAGAACGATCTAAAACTATACGTCTCCTGATAACCATTTTGAAATTTCAGTGGTTATTATGCTCGTACTTTTGCAATATCTACTTAACATGAAAGTTTATATAAAAGTAATTTAAATTTTATTATCATTCTCATATAAAATATTTAAAATTATAATAAAGATTATTTAATTAAAAAATTATCTCATAATTGAATGCCGTTTAATCCTTTGATCGCTTATTTCTAATTTAACGATCGAAATCATTCCGTACTAAATTGACCATGATAATGATATTCGATTGAAGTAAAACTTTGATAGTATGCTACAAACATCATCGAGATCATCATTGTAGATTTTTGGATCCATTGAAGATCTTCATCTATCAGATCATCTCATCATCATTCATGATTGTCGAAATCAAATTTTTCTGATCGATGAAGCTAAGGCCATCGGATCAAGGTGACTTTTTATGAAGATACTCTAATGATAATTATTTAGATAATGAATGATGAAGATGGACATTAAATTTTAAAATTATATAATATTTAAAAAAAATAAAAAAAAAATTATTTTTCATCTATGGCAGCGGTTATCAAAAATCGCTGCTATAAATCTACGATAGCGGTTATAGAACCGCTGCCATAGATCTATGGCAGCAATTTTGGGTAACCATTCTTATATCGAACTGCTGTCATAGATTTATGATAGCAGTTCGATAATCGCTACCGTAGATTAGGTTAAAAATTTTTAAATTTTTTCTTTCCTCTCATGCGTGCTCGATCTCTCTCGCTCTCTCTCTCTCCTCCTCCTTTTCATCATCGATGAGGCTCCTCGCCTCTAATCGGTATCGCCCCTCCTCCCCCCCGACCGACGTCGCCCCTCCTCTCCCCCGATCGACATCGCCCCTCCTCTCCCCCAGTCGGCATTGACCCTCCTCCCCTCCGACCGGCATCGCCCCTCCTTCCCCCTCCCTCTCCACCCTCCATCTTCGACCGCCCCTCTCCGCCACCCACCACCCCCACCTGGCCCCCCACCCCTCCATCCAACCCTCCCTCGGCCCCAAGCAAAACCCCCCCTCTAGCGAACCCCCATCCGACCCCTCCCTCGATGTCCTATGAAAACCTCCCTCCGGTGAACCTCCATTCACCCTCGACCCTCCGCAGGCCTCTCACGAAACCCCTCCCCCACACTCTATCCTCCTCTGGCCTCGGTGCGAAACTAAACCCCCCTTCCGACGAGCCCCCCTCCACCCTCCTTCGGCCTCCATGAAACCCCATCATTCTGACCCTCCTCCGATCGAGTGTGAAGCCTCCTTCGACCTCTCGTCACTACGCCCCCTCCCCCTGATCCCCCATCTCCGATCGTTCTTGCTCTCTCTCTTTTCTTCTTTTTGTCTCTTCTCTATCTCACTATCTTGCTTTTATTTCGTAAGTTATCTCTAGTGCCGTCGTCCTCCTTTAGCATCATCGTCGATGATCCTCGAAGCTTTCGATGCGACCCACTCTCTATAATCATAGATATAATTTTATTTTATTTTATAGTATTATTTATTAATCATGTATATTTATAATAATTTATAAAATATTTATAATAAATATTATAAATATTATAATTATCTGCATGCCATATTTTTTAGACCATGCCATGATGGTAGCCTTGGACTGTGCCATGTCGACGACTGTGGACTAGATCTATTAATGGATTAGGTTTGGATCAAAAATTGGATATTCAGATTTGGATTCAATTTTAATTACTGATATCGGATCTGAATCTGAATACCCAATGAGTTTATACTTGAGAGAGAAAAAGAGGGATTCGACCTCGCCGCCATCATTAATTATTTATGAATGTAATTCATGTTGTAGAATTTATTGCATAATATTTTCTACATGTTTATATCTTGTTGCTTTTATTTATTACATTACATAACGATAGACCTATCAATTGATTAGTGTATATAATCTCCGACATCCGTACAATTATATGTAATTATATAGATTAGAGAATTATGTACAATGATCAACTAATTATCTAATATGGATAGTTTAAAAATTATAGATAATTCTATAGATAATTATATAAATCAAATGGTATGCTAAGAATTTTGAATAAAATTTTGGATAGTATTTTTATTTTGTTCTTCCTACATATGAGAACTAAGAGAAAATGCTATCAAAATTTTATTCGATCCTTATTACATATCATTTGATTACTATAATGAACCTATAAAATTAATGTAATTTATGAATGGGATAGGACCTATCTTTACCTATTAGTTGGTAATAGGATGCATTTATTGCATATCTAAAAATGATATTTAATCTGAGTTCTACACATGATTTACTTGTAGTATCATCATTTTTAAAATGGATAAGGGATGGATGAAATTTAGTAGGCTCTCGCCAAAATATAAGGTTAGACTTCAAAAATTTCTTAATTATGCTATAGAAAAATTTGGGGACCATAGACTAATCCAATGTCCTTATAAAAAATGTATGGGTGGATCGTAACTACCTCGTCAAGATGTCAATGATCACCTTACTATTTATGGCTTTAAAGTCGATTATGAAATTTGCCGAGACCAACATGGTGAGGGCAGATCATAAGGAGGCGATCAACCTAAAAGAGGAGTGAAACAAATGGTTCGTGATATTTTTTTATTTGTTGGCCACAATGATGGTGCATCTACGTCCATGTCTGATCCTATGATTGGTTGAATGACAAACAGTAAGGATGTGGAGAAGGTCTACAAGTTGATGGAAGATGCTAATATTTTATTATATCTAGGATGTGAAAAGATGGTGAAGCTTGAGTTCTTAATCCGATTGTATCATGTGAAATTCTCCAATGGGTTTAGTAATAATGGAGTGAACTGCATACTAGAGCTTTTGGAGGATATTCTTCTGGATGATGCATGAATTTTGAAGAATAATTATGAGGCATCGAAGATTATTGAACAGTTGGGCTTTACTTATACCAAGATACATACATGTTCCAATGATTGCATGCTCTATTGGAAGGGGGATGTCAATTGCAACGAGTGTACGAGGTACAGTGTATCAAGATGAAAATAGAATAAAGATGGTACATCGACTCGTATACCTCAAAAATTGATGTGGCACTTTTCTTTGATTTCAAGACTACAAAAGTTGTTTATGTCGGCAAAGACATCGAAGGACATAAGATGGTATGAAGAGGATCGAATAAAAGATGATACATTGAGGCATCCAGCCAATGGAGAGGCATGACAGAAGTTTAATGAATTACATTCTGACTTCACACAAAAGATATGTAATGTGAGGTTGGACTTGTCGTGCGATGGTTTCAATCCGTTCAAGCATATGAATACTATCCATAGTATATGGCCAGTATTTATTCATGTTTACAATCTTCCACCGTGGATGTGTATGAAAAAATTTTTTGCTTTCATGATAGTGCTCATCCTTGGACCAATGGAGGTAGATAATGATATTGATGTTTATTTGCAGCCTCTTATTGTCGAGCTGAAATAGTTATGGAGCATTCAAGTTGTTCTAACTTTTGATGCTTTGCTGAATGAGTCATTCTCCATATGCACAGTACTTTTGTAGACAATAAATGACTTTCCAACTTATGTCCTAATATCGGGTTAGAGCACTAAAGGTGAGTTAGCATGCTCGATCTATGGAAGAAACATTCGATCTAGAAGGTTGACATATCGAAGGAGCTTTAGCTATATGGGGCATTGACGTTTTCTCCATCGAAACCATCCATATAGAAGGGATGCACGCTCCTTCGATGGCACTGTTGAAGAAGGTGAGGTGCCTGACCGAATGTTTAAGAGTGAAGTACTTAAAGAGTTGGACGGTCTCAGTGTTGAATTTAGAAAAGATGATCTAATTGGTGATAAAAAAAGGATGCGTCGATCAAAGAAAGATGACATACTTTAATTAGAGAAAAAAAAGCATCTTCTTTGACTTGCCATATTGGGAGATAAACTTATTGCACCACTGCTTAGATATAATGCATATTGAAAAGAATGTGTGCGAGCTCCTTTTGACAACAATCTTGAATATCAAGGATAAGACCAAAGATGACTTAAATTTTTGATTTGACTTGAAATAATGGGGTATTAGAAGATCACTCCATCCAGAGCCGGCAGGGAGAGAATAGTGGAGGCTTCCTCATGCATGCTATGTTATGAATGCCTTCGAACGATCCATATTTCTTCATGTGTTGAAGAACATAAAGATCCCAGATGGATACTCAAGCAACATATCAAAGCATGTGAATAGTAAGGATGTCAAACTTAGATGATTGAAGACTCATGATTATCATGTACTGATGCAGGAATTGATCCCTATAGCTATTCATCGTGTGTTGCCAAAAAATGTTAGAATGATGGTTATTCATCTTTGCAACTTTTACAGAGATATTTGTGCAAAGAGGTTGCTTAAGAAAGATGTGAAGAAAATGAAGGTAAGGACGGTGACTATATTATGTGATCTAGAGAAGATATTTTCACCATCATTTTTCACGGTTATGATGCATCTCATTGTGCACCTTATGAAAAAAGTTACACTTGGAGGCCCAGTATTTTGTCGATGGATGTATCCTACTGAGAGAAATATTCAAACTCTGAAATCTTATGTAAAAAATATGAATCGCCCAGAGAGATCTATAGCAGAAGGTTATTTGGATCAAGAGTGTATGGATTTTTATACCATATACTTAAACAAGCTCGAGACATATCGTAATCGATCAATGAGGAATCAGGATGATCAGTATGAGCTAATTGAGCCTGCATTTGAGTTCATTCCATAGCCAGATGGGCTTTCCACTTTATATCATCTCATTAATTTAAGCATTGAGGAAAGGGATAAAGCACACTACTACGTGCTCTTCAACTGTGATGTCATTGAGTCGTACATAAGATGAGTCACTCAGCATTATTTATTTTATAATAATTAAAAAAATATCTAATTATATCTAAATTTATTCTTTGTGCATGCAGCAAACACAAGGAGATCATAAGAGTAAAATATGATGCTCTAAGTATGCGGGAGAAAGAGAAAATACATAGCAACGAATTTTCTGAATGGTTCAAAGATCATGTAAGCAATTATATATTCTTGCTTGGTACAACTTATTGGAATATGTTTACTAATTAGGTGTCATCTTCTTAATTAGGTATGAAAATTGCCGCTTAGTAATATGAGCCCTGAAATGCATGCTCTTTCAATAGGCCCTAATTGTACCATGCATGAGTATAAACAGCTCGTCATTAACGGCTATAGGTTTAATATTCATAGCAGGTCCGTGAATATGAAAATACAAAATAGTGGCATCATGTTAAGCACCATCACTGGGTGTTATGCTAGCTCAAGGGATTCACAGCCTCGTCGGGAGAATTTGAACTATTATAGCATGATGGAGAAGATAGTCATCTTGGACTATTATTCTAAAGGAATGATCGCATTGATGAAGTGCGATTGGTTTGACACCTTATCACAATCTGGGATAAAGATTGATAAGTGTAGTTTTACTCTCGTTAACATGCAATGCCATCTCCGCACTGAAGAATCGTATATATTTGCCTCCCAAGCTAGTCAAGTCTTCTACGTTAGTGATTCTTTGGAGCCTCAATGGGGTGTTGTTATGAGGATGGTGCCTAGACATATTTTTGATGATACCGAAGTTGATGACGATGTTAAATCATACATGCAAAATGCTCCTCTAAGAAAGGCTCACCATCCTAGTGATTATTATCGCAACTAGTTTAGGTCCGATCCATACCAATTAGTCATTCACTATAGGCAAAAAATGGTGGCAATTTTATGCCAACTCTCCAAGTTGACCGACCAGCTTCAAAAGAGAAGAAATATAAATAAATATTGGGTGGAGGAAAGTAAGGAATCTCATAATGCTAATTAATTCGATAATAGATAAGAATTCTCAAAGGAAATCTACAAATATATATCCATTAAGAAAAAAAAAAAAAAAAACAGTTCAGCAAAAAGATAACCTAAAAACAGTTCCATTATGTGCTGCCTCCAAAACATATTCAGCCATCAACATAGCTCAAAATCCAACACCATGTGACATTCACAACCACCATGACACTTAGAAAAGAGAAACTAAAGGTCTGGAACGAGCAAGGAAAGGACGTATGCCCTCCTCATATCCTCAGGAATGGAGGAGTAGTACTCGACCTTATTGTTGTCTTTAATAATCTTTCTTCCAACAGCAAACCTGTCATAATCATTTAGTCCCTCCATCTTGGAGAGCTCCTCACATATCTTTGATCTTTTCTCAACTATATCTCTCTCATCCTTAAAGCAACTAGCGAGCTCCCTGATATCCTCTGTAGCACCTTGCATAAAGCTCCTCAACTTTCCCAACTCAGATACCAAGGTAGTAATCTCCATTCCTTGGCCACACTTTTGCCTTTTACTTGGAGGTTGTTTAGATGAGGATGATGCTGCATGTGAGGCTCGTTTTGTACCGCTGCAGACTGAAACCGACATCTGTGACCCACTGCCATCTATCTACTTCTCCACCTTCCTCAAGTTGTAGGCTTGGGTTTCCTGCATGAGCACTCACTGGGGTACCATCACTTACAAAGATGCAACGGTTTGGGGTACAAAGTATTTCAAGAATAACATCAAAAGACTGGCATATGTGAAGGCTAAGGTCGATCCAGACAACTTCTTTAGGAATGAACAGAGCATCCCGCCCCTTCTCGTTCTGTAAACTGATGTTGGATGTTCACAACTTTCTGTATTGTGTTACATTACATTATATTGATGCATCGAGTAAAAATTCTATGCTTGAGTTCACTGTCGCGTATGTAATATACAATGGATAATCAAATAAAAATATATACTATAGTTTGGCTTTCATAATTTCCTCATATATCCATTGGCATAGATTAAACACCAAGGTATTTGCCATTTGGTTGAGCACGTGGATTCTCTGCTGTGCACACGATATATCATGTGCATCATCTAACGTACGATGCATGGCTGCATACAATCGTGCATGGTGTGCATCATATGGCATGCATCCACATGCGACCATCCATTGCATGATGGACGATGTGCGTTGTGCAATACACCGTATGATGCATAGCAAAAGCTCCGCACTCTTTGGTTGATGGATCCATTTTTGAGTGTTGCTGATGGATCTCTACAATATGGAAGTGCAGAAAGATCATGGATAAAGTTTTGATGGTTAGGCACTACATCATGCAGTTCTCCGTTATAATAATATGCTATATAAAAGTCAAGTTGATTCCCTTGTGTTGATTACAAAAGAAAAATCTCATTTAACATCCAGCTATAATTGTTCTTGGACAAATCAAAGTGGTGCACAACGTAGGGCCCATTTAGTGTTGCTTTCATTGTCTGATTTTGTTTTCATCAATTTAAGAAAAACGAGCTAGACAAAACAACATATGTGATGAAGCTCTTTTGTTTTTTTTGAGTCATTTGTTCTTAAATTTTTCGCAAACAAAAACTATGGGTAAAAACATAGGATTCTTTTTGAATTCCATGGGCTTATAGAATGGCATGCTATGCATCGTAGATCGACAGTATTCAAACCAAAAAAAATATCATAAAGAATCATGAAAAAAAAGTTTTATGAAAGAAATAATTTATTCATAAAAGAAAAAAAAATAAAATCTTATAAATGGAATCTTAATTGGATTGAGACTCGACAATGAATCTCAATAGAGCTTCCATACATTCTTACTTCATGAGGGATGTTAAAACCTATAAATAAATCCTCTTGTAACCAGTGTTGCTTTTTGAAGGTTAAATAAAGCTTCTCTTGCCGTGAGTATGCATATCGTGGCTCTCTTGCATGGTGGATTTTGCACAATGCTGTAGACCCTGGGAATGACAACACGGCTAGGTGGCATGGTCTTTAGTCGTGAAATGTCTTGAAGGCGTTAATTGATCGAGTTCATGGCGATAACAAAGGTCCTCTTGATAAGGCAGCAAGAAACGACTAGTTCTTCCTCTTTTGGTGCCTTAATCTTAGCATATCAATCCACTAGCTGCTAGAGTTTTAAACTAATAATTACTATCAAAATTTTAGGCTTAGTTTTATTGTATTTGCATATGACTGCTTACTATTAAGGTGGGTGGGTATTTCTGAAGCTTTAGTTAGGACTCTTACTTCGGATTTAATTTGTTGTTTACTTTTAACTTTTTTGACTAAAAAAATAATGATATATAAAATGAAAGAGTTGCTTCCAAAATTTATCTTGGTTTCATTTTGAATTACTTTTGAATTGTAAAATTATTTTCAAACTTTAAAAAAATCTTTTCAACTAGGATAAGGTATACTTCTAGAAGGAACAAATCTGTCAATTTTCTGCTTGAACGAGTTCAGAGTGATTAGATATCTTATCCTATATGGCGTGGTCCAATGGCTTTTTGGTTCCTGCATGGATTCTTCTACTCTAGCTTGTCATCCACTCGAAAGTATCTCCTCTAACACCGAACCTTAAATATAGCCCTACATTTGTAGCCAAATCTCATCAAAGATAAGGAGGTATACATACTTGAGGGCTATTTTCGTTCGAGAAAGTTGGAATTTGGAATTGGAATAAAAATGGATGACACTCATTCCAACCATTTAGTTGAGAAGATTTCAATTCTAATTTTGATTCTGGATGGAATGAAAATAACACAATCTATCTAAAACTTAATTTCTTTTTTTTTTAAAGATTTAAATTTTTATTTTGATTTCAATTATAAATCAAATACTTTGAGAGATTTGATTATTTCAATTTTGATTCCAATCTATTTCAATTTTCATTCCAATTCCGATTCTAATCGCAAATCAAATACTTCTAAATTTCTATTAAATATATATTTTACATGTATCCTAGAGCAACTAATAGCAAGTTGACCATCGTTGGAAGCCTATTGGTGCCAAAAGAGCCACCACCTTCATTAATCAATCGGTGACATTAGTTCACGATTGATTTCCTCCATGTATACAGCAGCAATCAATTGATCCCAAATTTCACCATTGTTACCTTTCTGACGGTCCTAATCTATCATCCGTCCCATCTAATGGTCATAGTTCAACTGTTGAATTCGATCTTCAACCAGTGGGTCCCAATACCTGTGAAAGCTTTGTCAACCATCCATGATCCCTTAATTGCACCTCTAGGGTAGCTGAGATCTTCTCGAAGCTCAACTCTACGATGACCACAAGCTATTAACTCTCCTAACAACAGCAACAACAATACCCAACTTGGTCAATTTGAGGTTCAATCGTCAGCACAAGATGACCACAAGCTATTAACTACTTCAAGCCTCTGTCTAGGAGTTACCGGTCAGACTGTAAGCACTCCCTACCTTGAGGACTACAACAGCACACATCCAGGCGGATAATGACCGGGAGTTTGATGCTAGAAACTCTTCACGCCTAAACTGCAACATTTTTATTCGATCTCAGCAGTCTGATAAAGATGAATATAACGGGCAATATGACAAAATTACCGCCAGATTGTAGGTGACAAAAATAGTGATGATAGTTTGTGGTGCTGTGTATTGCATTCTATTTCTACGATAATTCAAATATTGCATCCATGAAAACCGGTAATTTATTATTCACCAGGAGCCGTTGGAAACGTTATGACCGTCCTTATTTTGCGTTTGCGATGCTAGATCTCACCTCAGATCCTCTTTGACGTGGCAGGAGTTTGTCCCACGAGTGGCCCAGCTCGCACGCGTTGACGACAACGATTCCATTCCCCAACCAGTATTTAAATCCCACCTACACTGGCGGAAAAAAATATAGAAACTATAATAGTTAAAAGAAAAGAAGAAAAGAAAAGGAAAAAAACCTCCCCTGTCTCTTTCTCTCTTCTCCGCGCGCGCTCCGCCCCTGGAGAGGAGAAGAAACCCTTCCGAGTTCGATCGCAGGACTTCGAGGGGGCCATACCAATTGTAGGGGAGCTCTTTAGGTGAGCGAGCTTTTGGCCCTGGTTTCTGAGTTTTGGGCATTTTTCCTCTGCTTTTTTTTTTTTTTTTTTGTTTTTTTGGGCATGATTCCGAGGTCTGGATCGATAGATGTGGGGCTTGGAGCGGCTTTTTTGGGTTTAAAGGGTGGAGATCTCTCATTCTTGTTTGGCTTCATGGGATTTTTTGGTTTCTGATGCGGCATTGTTAAAATTCTTTGGTTTTTTATGTGATTAGGCTGGAATTACGCCAAAATGGCTCATTTCTTGTTGATTTATGTTGGTCCTTGACGTAAAGATTGGGTTTTGAGGGGTCCTTTTTTATATAATATTAAGCTTATTGAATCTTTTCTTTTATTAGACCAATGGGTTTGTTTTATCATACATTTGGATTGTTCTTTTATTATTATTATTATTTTATATGAAATGTAGATGGATGTCTGGAGAATTATTTATTAGTTTTTTGGGCATTTTTTTATATGTTGGTAGACGTTTCTTATTGGCATTGTTAAGTTCTTAGATTAGTACTGGCTCTTCTCTTGTTGCTCAAAGTTGGATCTCAAAGTAGGACTTTGGGTTTCATGGCAGATATTTTAGTTTTCCTTGCATTCTGGATCAAAATTATCTTTTTTTAAATGTGTTTTGTTGTGAATTTATGGTGAAATATAGATTGGTCAGCAACTTTCTGAATAAATTTTGAGCAATTGCTCGGCAGGCTACCAAACTTTTCATAAGCAAATTAAAGGAACACTTCCTGTGTAAATTTGGTACGTTGAAATCAATACACACAAGGTGGAAAAGAAACATGATGTACCATGCTCAATTAATGAGGATTGTGAAAGTGAAGATGTTAACCATTGCCTATGATCTGCAACACAGATGCATATGCGAAAAGAAACAAAATGATTTTGAAGATTCATTGTGCATTCATCAAGCTGTCCCAAAATTAGAATGTCATATTGTGTCATTAGAACTATTAATTTAGAAAAACTGGATCCATAGTTATGGGGCATTCGGTCGCATAGTATTTGTTTTTATAGGTGCTTTATACCTTGGAGATCATATCAAATGCTTAGATATTCATTCTGCAACCTTCATCTATCTTTGAATCAGTTCATTCTCATAATTCCTTTTTTCTTATACCTTATTCTGTTGAAATCTCTTTCTTTTTAATTAAGAATAGAGAAACAGATCTGTGACGTGTATGACATGGAATGGTTAGCTGTGAAATTAAGTTCTTTCACATTTATTTCTTTTCCTTTCTGAAACAATGAGAGGGGGTTTATGGCCCCCACCCGATGTGTTCATGGTTAAATGTACTCAACAGCATTACTTTCTGCATATATCAGGTTGGGTGACTTGCAAGTCCTTGTGCTACTGCCCTTGTCTCTGGGATTTCTAAAAAATTCCAAGTTCAAGAATTTATTATCAGAAATGTCAAATGATATGAGATCTGGGGGAAAAATTAGTGTTCTGGTCTGAATTTATATAAATTAGAATAATTTTTAATTTGATGCTATACGTGCTTATTGTGCTTATGCATTGTTTTGATTGAGTTGTTTTAAAAATCATGCTGTAGAATTAATGTTGTTTGCAATGTAGGTGATATGATATATTTATCGCACAGCAAGGAATAGCTTGGAGGGTGGTGATACACATATGTTACTTTATGATTAAGGATTTTCCTTTTCTTATGAATTTAGAGTGTAGAACGGAATTTTTTTATGGTCTCTCTTTCTTGTGGTATCCTTCTGTTTATTTTGAATGGTCCTGATTGCAAGGCCCATGTCATAGAGCTAACTTTTTAGCCAAGCTTCTGTTTGCAAAATGATATAGGTGGCTTCTGGGTTTTTTTTTTGAGAGACTTATGAAATTAGGAGACAACATTATTTCTTATTCAAGTCCTATCACCCTGTCGATTGAATTTTGCTTTATGGTTGATATGGGTGACAAACATTTTACAGACCATTGATGGAAAATGGGTGGTTGGACCATATAAAAGGAAAGTTAGCATGTCTGGTGCCAAGAATTTGGAGTATGTGCTTTTTGTATCAGAATCAGAGACCATCACTATTCGCTAATTCATCCTATTTTTGAGACTTATTGGAGAAATTCTAATTGCTAAAACACAATATATCAGAATCTTTTATGCTAATCGTTGTAATTAGTTCTTTGTTTCATAAGTTTGTTTCTTCATCTTACTTTTCATCATCTTGCTATATATTTTCATGTTATTCACATTTTGCTTTAACTGCAGTTCATAAGAATACTAAGATGGTTGCAGAAAAGTTCACCGTGGACTTGAACAAGCCTCTTGTTTTTCAGGTAAGGTGTCATGGTGAAGCAAGCTTTTGAATGCTGACATTTTGAGTTGCTGTACTTAGGAGATGCAACATCAAATTTTTACCATCAACTAATAAAATAGTAAAAAGGGGTAGGAAGTGGCAAAGTATCAGATATTTTTAAATCAATCAACATATATTACAGTTATATGTAACCAAAAAAAACATATATGATAGTTATAGATTACCATATTATATTTGCATCCAATTCTGATAAGTTCCTTTCAACCTTCAGTTGTCCTAACAGCTCCAAGTTATTCAAAATCTTTCATATTCCTTTCCAAGATGCACCTGTAAATTTATTTATGAGAGAGCAAGGAAAAAACAATTATTCACAAAAACATTCATATATGAGAACAGCAATTTTCCAAATGCATTATGTCATTTTTTTCATGAGTTATTTCTGAACATGTTATCTCTGCTTTCTTTTTCCTTCTCAAGTCGATCATTTCTTTCCCATTGATTGCACTTATTGCTGCATTAAATGACATAGATGAACAAACATAGCAACTGGTTGAGTACAACCTAATTTGAGAAATAAAGTGGAGTAGAACTTCAACTCCAATATAGATTTCTATGAAACATTTTCACTTATATTGATTAATAACATGCCAAAGCCTTTTAGTACATGATATATGTAAATATGATTCTTGTTGCGTCTGATGTTTGTTGTTATCTATGTCTATAAATGTTTTGTTTCTCCTTAATTTCTATATTTAATGAGTATAATCAATTTTTCCCATAACAAGAAGTAACTTGAGGATGAACATTATAATGAAAAGAATGTTCATTATTAATAAGTGACAAGATATGTACATATTTGTGCTCTGAAGAAATGTAATGTTTATCAATGACTGGAACATGGTTTCAACAAATGATTGTTATCTTTTTTTCTTGTTTTTTTGAAAATGTGAGAGGAGAGCCAAAACTACTCCGACCAGAGAACATTATTAAAGATTATAGAATTTACAGCATTAAAAGAAGATAGACAAGGAAACAAATAGAAACCAGCAAAGGGATTAAGAGGAGGGCGAGATGAGCTTCGACAACAATGAAGCCACCTTTCTAAACTGCTTCAGGTTCTTAGAAGAACAAAGCAAGCCTCACTCTAAGAAAATCATGCCATGTTTTAATTAGGATTGAGAACATGGGAGCCCATCTTTTCCAGGAAAATTCTAGAGTTTCTTTCCTGCCAAACTCTGCAGGAAATAGCCAGCACAAGGTGATCCGAACCTTTTCTAAAGCATTTCTTAACTCGCTTTGATCTCCAAATGCTCCAAAGAGACAGCATGGATATGTGGTGGATGTTCCTTGATGAGCAACTTTATTTTATAATCAGAATGGTCCCCCAATACCATTATGAAAGCTTTTATGATTAGTTTACAATGTCACCATTCTCATTACAAAGAAATATAATAGCTAAATATTGTAGTGGCTGTCAAATACATGCATTAAATGTGGGAGAAAAAGGAATATGATATGCTTTCTTATGGAAGAAGTAGTAGGGTCTAGTTGGGTTTGTTAAAAGGAAGCAAGTGGAAGAAGATAATTCAGAAAAAAGACTAGATTGAGCTAGATCTTATTGACATGAAAAAATCATGCGCCGGGCAATTCCAGTTTTACCTATTAACGTAATCTACATTTGTTTGAGTGTTGGCATGCTGACTGTTGACAAATTATTTTTGTCATTGTCATCATTGCCAAAAATGACAAGCCCAAAGATTCCAAACTCGTGCTTTATAATATGTTCATGTGGTTTATGCATGATGATTACCCTGGATGGAAGTGACAACCAAATAATAACATTTTCACAACCTTCATATAGGTATGTATCCCCAATTTCTCAAACAGCCTAAATAGAGAAGGAAGTGAAAAGGCAAAAAAAGATTAAAAGGAAAACAATCTTGTGGCGTGATGAAGCAACTCAAGTTATTAACTATGTCATCAAAGAAAACATTTTTTAAAAAAATCATATGCCTAAATTAAACCATGTTTTTTGTATTCTTCTTTATCATTTAAGATTAAACATCAGTTTCTTTCAGTTTATGTTTGTGATATCTCTTTTCTGAGTCTATATTCTTGATCTTCAATTCTGATTTCTAGTTTTCCCAATTTTTAAATTTTTTACTAATATTTTGTTATTAGTAACTTATTTTTCTGTTATATAAGATGACCATTGAAAATTCTTTTAGGTCGGCCATCTCGGGGAAGACTATGAAGAATGGGTTCACCAGCCCATCGTGAGCAAGGAAGGTCCACGCTTTTTTGAAAATGACTTCTTGGAGGTAATTTGCCTTATCTGTGTTCCAATACAGAATCTATGAAACATTTATCTGATTCACCTTTGATTCATATTTTGGTTTACATCTATCAGATGTTCACCCGTACTAAATGGTGGGCGATTCCAGTTGTATGGATCCCAGTTGTCTGTTGGCTTGTGACCAAGTCTGTCCATATGGGGCATACAGTTTCTCAGGTAGCTCCAATGGTTGTGGGTGGTGTTCTTTTGTGGACGCTGATTGAGTATACATTGCACCGCTTCCTTTTCCATATTAAAACATCAAGTTACTGGTGTGTTTTTCTTTTTGTTACTGATATCATAGGTTTCTATCCTGAACCAGTATGCTTGTTTCTTTTTGAACAACTAAAATTAATTAAAAAAATTCATATTACACTCAGGATGAACACATTACATTATCTTCTTCATGGATGCCATCATAAGCACCCTATGGATGGACTGCGCCTTGTTTTCCCTCCAGCTGCAACAGCAATTCTATGTGTGCCGGTATGCCTTTTCCTTATCATTTCCTTTCCACATCATATGAAAAGCTGATTTACCAACCAAGTTATCGCTATCTTTATCACTCATGATTTCATGAGTTTACTCTATAAACTGAGATTTTCTAATCTAGTAGGATATTTACATAATTCTTACCTAGCTATATCATAGGGTCAAATCTCGAAGGGAATTAGTTGTTCAGAACTTTCTATATTTATTTGTCTAACATGTAAATTTTGGCTTCTTATGCTACTTTTGCTCATTCTTTGTTGGCTGTCTTGTAGATCTGGAGTCTGATTAGGCTTTCAGCAACTCCTAGTACAGCACCTGCCATTTTTGGAGGTGGCTTGTTGGGTTATGTGATGTATGATTGCACCCACTATTATCTGCACCATGGACAACCATCCAAAGATCCAGCTCGAAATTTAAAGGTGAGAAGTGATGGAGTTAATCAGAACCTTAATAGGAATTCTGGACCTTTATATCATAGTGCTTATAACCCATGATTTTGTTTCAGAAATATCATTTGAATCATCACTACAGAATGCAAACCAGAGGTTTTGGGATAACTTCTCCACTTTGGGACATTGTCTTCAGTACATTACCCCCTCCAATGCCCTCTAGGAAAAGCAGCTGATCTTATTACCCACTGTTTAGATTGGATATAATGTATTCAGGTATTTTCCTTTTCCTTCCTAATTGATCTGGCTAATGTGAAAAGGTTTAGGCTTAAGATCGTGATATTGTTGACAACGTTTTTGCTCTTTACTGATTTAAGGAGAGTAGCTCAGCTAGCCTTACTTCGGCCCCTCTCTCGGATTTTTTGCAGCTTCCCAAATCTTTGATTGGTGTGAAAGTGGCAGCAGGGAAGCGCAACTTGTAATTTTGTTTTAAGTCAAGCAAATTGCCTTCTTGACATTGTACAAGGGAACCATGAAGATTGAAGGATTACGCTGTAATTTGGTTAAAATTATTCATTCAATATAGGATACGAGATGTTGATTGCTCTGGCACATGCTTTTTTTCCTTTCCGGAGTTAAAGTTCCCACCCAACAAAAATTCTCCCATGTATAGGAGCAAAGTGCTCAAATTGAGCTTGAACTCAGCCTGATTAATTTGTAGTAATGCTGCAGGATTTTGCTTAGGCATCCAGTCAGTTCCTCATGCTTCTGTGGCACAAGGGAATCTTTGCAATTCACAGGGAACTGATAGGGTGACCGACAAGAGCTCCATAGATTTTTTTCCTCCCAATTTAAGTTTCGAGCCACACATGATCCATCCACAAATTGCTTCTCAAAGGGATTGTGAAGGGTGTAAAGGATTCTTATTTCCGCCACACATTCCCCTCCAGTTCCCTCTGACTTTTTTTGGATAAGACAGTTCCCTCTTGTTCACCACAGAATTTCTGTATCAGATTTATTGAGATTGTTCTGTCATCTTTCAGCTGATTACTGCCCTTTAGTTCGTAATTACGAAACACAATCAAGTAATTCTTGATGGACAACCCTCTGAAGTAGAGGCACTATCATATGAAACAATGTATAAATAAAAGGTGACAGAATTGACAAATTGCTATATATTAACTTACCTTCTCCTCTTTTGTTAGGTAACGTCTGTTCTTATTTGACCAATGGAAACTTCATTATTGTGGCGCTTTGAACAGGGCCAAACATTGAAGCTATATTGCCAATACTTGGAAAAAAAGGTAGAAATAGTACATAGAGAGAGCCATATCGCACATTTTGCCTGTAGGGATCAATGCATTTGCTCTAAATCACACATAATTTGCTTAAGGATCCTTCTTGCTCTGCATGCTCCTCTAAGCAGGAAAGAGAGGTGGGACGCTCTGCTCATTTCTAAAGAAATTCCCAGGATCAACCTTGCCCTTTACCACTGCCAACCTCTCAAAGTTACTCTTGAAATACCTCCTTCCCCACACCTTAGCCTTTGTGTAAGTTGTGCTGCCCACCCTATCACTGCCCAAATCAAGGTCCCTGTAGTTCAAATAGGCAGCTCTTGGATTCTTTGAAACATAAGGAGTCATGAACTGATAGAAACTCCTAATCCAATCCAAATGCTTCTTCATCTCTTTAGCCCCTCCCTCTCCCAAGCCCACCAAGTATTGTATATTATACAAACTCCCTTTCCTATGAGGGAAGGGAGTCTCAGACTCAGGGATCTCATCCATCCTCCCACCATATGGATCGACTATAAGCATCGCTTGCTCCTCGCCTCTGAGCATTTCCTGCCAAATCCTCTCCCACCCCAATTCAGTGATGCGCTCGGTCAAGAAGTCCGACTTAGCCTTGAAGGAGATATTGAATTGAGGTTTCCTATCAAGGAGAATATTTGGAGATTCTCCATTCTTGTAACCAGCAAAGTATGGAACAGACCGTATCCAACTCATCTCTTGACAATCCTCGGCCTTCAAGCCCAACTCAGGAAAGCTCTTTCCCATTAGAGCTAGGAGCTCTTCCTTCTCACCAAGGAACAGGGATTCGAAACCAACTTGGATTGTTCTGCATGGCTTCTCATCACTCGCAACTTGTATGACTGCTCTGATGAATAGCCTGTCATCCAACTTGTAAGCTATTTGTTGCCACTTGCTGGTAAGCGTTTTTGCACCATGGCTAAGGTTTGTGCTCTTTGTGAACACTGTGACCTTAGGTGGGACGTACACCAACTTGATCTTATATGCTAGAATGACCCCAAAGCTTGCTGCCCCTCCTCCCCTGATGGCCCAAAAGAAGTCTTCACCCATGGACTCCCTATCCAGGATCTCACCATCAGCGTTCACCAGCCGAGCATCGATAATGTGATCGGCTGCAAGCCCATACATCCTCACCATGGTCCCGAACCCGCCGCCGCTTAGGTGACCGCCGATTCCAAGGGTCGGGCAGAGCCCTGCTGGGAATCCAGCAGTTTTATTCTTCTCAGCAATTCTGTAGTATAACTCTCCTATCGTTGCACCAGCTTGGACCCATGAAGTGCTATGGCTAGTGTCTATGCTGATAGAACTAAGGCTGTGTAGGTCCAAAACGATGAATGGTGGATCATGGGATACGTAGGAGAGGCCTTCGTAGTCATGGCCGCCGCTCCGAACTCTAATTTGAAGGCCATGGTAATGGGAGCATTTGACTGTGGATTGGACGTGGGATTCGAGGGTCGGCGAGACGATGAGGAATGGCTTTGGGGTGGTGGGGGTGTCGAACCTTTGATTTTGGATGGAGGATTGGAGGAGGGAGGTGTAGGAGGTGGTGCTTTTGGTGTAGATGAGATTGTGGGGAACGGAGTGGTGGAGAAGGCATTGGAGAATGGACTCATGGGTGATGTTGGAGATTGGTGGGGTGGCATATGAGGAGGTTGAGAACAAGATCACTGAGAGGAGAGCTAGAAGGTAAGGTGAGACTGGAGAGCTCATCTCTAGTGCTGCTGATGGGTTTGGACGAGCTTGTGTTTTGGTTACTGGCCTTAGAACATATGGAGGTGTTGGTAATCTCACAGATAAGTTGGGGTTTTGGATTATATATGTACAGGAGTGGAAGGTTGGGTTTCAGAAGAAACCGCGCTTCTGGTCTCAATAGACGGCTATCTACGAGCTAGCTGGGCATCTCTCTAGTTTTCTTGTGGAAAGGGAGCGGCATTTTGTGGAGGTTTCAAAGGACATTGCGTATGTTTGATGTACTTGGATTAATGTGTGTAAGAGATCCATTTCATGCCTCAATTTTCAAACTCAACGGTGGACCAACCCGACTAGAAAACAATGCACGCAAAGTCACAAACACAGCTTTCTCAGCTCCAAAAATTATATCCCACGTTGTGTGCACCATGACAATTACCTCGGCTCCATTCATCATACACTCGTCTTGATAATTGAGCCATATTAAAAAAATGAGCTGATTGGTATGGTGCACAGTTACGTTGGTACATACGGTGTAGGATGTAATTTGATTTTAGGCTTTTTTTTTTTTCCCTTCTCTTTCTTTTTTTGTTCATGTTTGTGCATGTTGCTTTCTGGTTGGACTAATCCACAGCTCAGCCGTTAGTCTTGCTCCAACCAATAAATTTCTCTGCGGCTAATATAAGGGAGGGCGTGCACAATGAAGTTTCCTCCTCTCTCTTTTGATTAAATCCCAGACGGTGCGCAGAATCAGTGGAATTCTAATACAATATAATTCAAAGCTCCTTAGAAGACGCGTGTAAAAGGTAAGAGTTACTATTTTTTATGATGATTAAAAGAAAATGTTAAAATAAATTTAAGCCCCAGTTCCAACCTAAAGAGTACTGATCAAGGGAATCCGGTAGGATTCCTTGTGAGATATGATTATATATATATGTATGTATGTATGTATGTATGTATGTATATTTTATGACTAGAGTCGTCGGACCTGTAGAAAAGTAAGGATAATGCTCAAAAAAGTGATGCCTGTGAGTGTTAGTTCTACTGCAGCAAGCTTGGAGCGTGAGCAGGCTTTGTAATTTTTCAGATTTCAGAACAGTGCATTTGTTGCAGGCTAGATAATAAATGGCCTTCTGTGTTCCTTCCCTTCTTTAATTTTCTTTTGATGAGGCACAAGTCCTAGATGATTTAAATTTAGTGAGGACAGGGGCGATTAGTAAGTAACTAGACTGCTAAGAGGATACTGTCCCTTGGACAATCATAAGACATGCTTCATGTCTCAAACCACATGGTCTATAAATCCTACAAGCATGATTCCAAAGGACTGCAGGAAGCTAATATATTTGATCACACCTTAAAAGATTGTATGTCATATCACGAATGATCTTATTGCTTCCGGATTCTAGTAATTTTCTTGATCTTTTTGGGACCCCCGACCTTTAGACACTTTTCGCCGGAGACATGATTCGAAGCCTATGGATAACCCTTTGGATGCTTACCAACACTACTTCTTGTGGTCCTTGTTTGATGGTTCTTATGACACTTGTGCTTATCAATTTTTTTTTGTTGGATATGAATGACTTTTGTTCTGATGACCTTTTGATGGATTTTGAAAGACTAGTCGAGCTAATTCCTTGCAGGCATGCATTCTTGACCAAGAATATTCCTGCTAGACGGCAGCTAACTTTTTAGCATTATCAACTACCCAGGTATTCTTCAATTTATTAGCCAATTGCTCCAAAAAAAGCACATCAAGAGCTTGAGTTGATTCAGGCCAGCTTCATATATATACCTCTTGTTTGGGATTTGAACTCAATGACCTCAAATAACCTTGCTTTGATACCATATTTGCCAATCAATTAACCCAAAAGCTTAAATTTGCCTATCACGCCCTAAATCCAGAACATAACACTGTCATGCTACCGAAAAGTACCATCCTCAATAACATAAAGTCTATCGATTATAATCAGTTAAATTTTTTATAATTAAAATATAAATAAAAATTAAATTTTATTATTTTTTAAATAATTAAATCAAAACTAGTTTAAAGCATCTAAATCCATAATCAAAACCAAACCCATGTCTCAAATCATAAATAAACAGCTACAAATTCATGATCAGACTAAGTTCAGTTATAAAATTTTTAAGCCTGCTATGTAGACCCCCAAGCCTGAATTTTTCATCAGTCTTGGCCTTATTTTTCTATAAAAAAAAAGAATATAAGCTACACTAGTCCAGTAAGTAAAACCTAACACTTTCTTATTAGATTAAACATAAATTTTTCTATAATAATATAATATTCAAAAAATAATAGATATTATAAAAATAAAATATTTTATAAAGCATAATATAAAATAAGTCATAAATCAATCATGCATGTATAAATCATAAAATTTTATAAAACATGATTCTTAAATTATTCTTTTCAAGTATTTATGTCATGTTTTAAAACATTGCTCATAAATATTTGTGCTATAGTCACTTTATATTTGTACTATGGTCACTTTATACCCATGACAGGACCAGTGTTCTTAATCGATAAATTCTTATTTCACATACCAACTTTATACTTGCTGGCAGGGCCTGTGTTCTTATAAATGCTAGCTCCGAATGTCGACCTTTCCATAGAAATTTATTCATAACTATCTTAGAGTATTTAAAATTCTTATATCTTTTTCTTAATATATATATATATATATAGAAAAATATTAAAATTCATGCTTCATAAAATATATCATTTTCATAAAATATACTCATAAAATTAATGATCAAAATAAAACATGCTTTTTTATATCTCATATGCTGATCCTTATTTTATAAAAAACATAATTTCATGAATAATAATGTATTTGTATGAAAAATATGATAATTTAAAAATAAATAAGGAGTGAGAGATCTACTTATCTCGATCGTCCTAGATCTTCAAACTTCATTCGATAAATCAAATAATTCTATTTTAAATATTAGTTCGTAATCAATTTTTATTCATTAAATTTAATAAAATTAAATAATAAAAAAAGAGAAGATTGATCGGGTGATCAATCCGATAGGCCATCCGGGTACCAAATCGATTCAAAGTCATCTTGATGGAGTCAATATGGGTCCCTAAAAGAGGAAAGCATGACTTGATACTGAAGCTCCTAGAGAGAAAATAGAGAGGAGAGAGAAAGTAGAGAGAAAAAGTGGAGAAAGAATGCAATCATGATTAGGATCATCAGGGATCATATCAGGATGACTCAATGTGGGTTAACTGTGGTCAAATACTATAAATTTTTGACAAAGATCAGTCCAAGATTCGATCTACTGCATCAATTTTAGAGCAACCCTCGATCATCTTGATTTTATCTTAGGTTCATTATGGGATCTATGGTGCAGTTAGAGAGAGAGTAGGGCCCTAGAGAGAGGAGAGAGAGGAGAGAAGCGAGAAAATTCTTTTTTTCTCTCTCTTTCTTTTTCTTTTCTTTTCTTCTTTCTTTCTTCTTTTCTTCTTTTTCTCTCTCTCGGTCAAACAAAGGACGGAGGGGCTGGTCGCTTGGGCTCCGGCTAGGGGTCGGAAGACTGGCGACGGTGGCCGACAGTGGGCGACGACGATGGAGAAAGAGATGACCGGCCAACGAGAAATCAAGAAAAAGAAAGAAAAATAAGGGCTCTCCTTTGAGCCATTTTTTGGCCAAGCCGATGGTCGGTGATGGTGTCCAAGGCCATGAAAAGATAAGGAAGAAAGAGAGGAGGAAGGACCGATGCTTACCTTGGCTTCGGCAACGTCTCTTCTTCGATTTTCGGTGGGCACATGCAAGAGAGGCCGCAGGTTCAATCAGAAGAAAGAGAGAGGAAGAAGGGGAGAGGAGGGCTGGCTTGTCGTGTGAGATCTCTTGAGGAGGAGAGGATCTAATTTATAGGATGGAGGGGAGGCCGAATCCTCCCAAAATTTGGTTTTCTTCTCCAAAAATTTGGATGGAAGAAGACTCCTAATGGGATTCTTCTTCACTATTTTTCTTTTCTTTTTTTTTTTTTAATTTTCTTTTGGTTGCTTTAAAATTCATATGGCCCACCTTAAAGGAATCAAGTGATCACATTGCCCACCTTTAATTTCCTTAATATCTAATAGGCGTAGAGGCACTTTAATTTCTTTTTGATTGATAGTTTGTTATTTGGCAACAACGATCAGCAGTTTGTCCCCAACAATTGCCTTTATCACCAGTGATTAGCAATTTTTTTTTTCAGCAGATTCTCTTTCTATCACTTAATTGGGAGTAATTGTCACTAGTTGAGTGATCAACAATTAGAAATCTGACAGATTCTTGGATTTGCTTTGTTTCGGGAACTTAAAATTCATTGTGATCTACAATTGTAGCAATAATGCTAACCTTAACTTGATTCCCAAGGCATTTTTTGAGATATGATCTGTATCCATCGTTGTCTTTTCATGTATTTCAAATGATTGAAATATAACTAAAATAAATTTTTTTTGCATGTAAACTCTTATAAATATCTAAAATTATATGAATATCCTCATAAATTTACTATTTAAATGTATACTCTTATTAAATATTTATTTTGCATATACACCCATATAAATATCTAAAAGTATATGAATATCTTCATAAATTTACTAACTGTATATATGCTTTTGTAAAATATTTATTTTTTCTCGCGTGCACCATTATAATTTGCTTCTTTTTGCATATATGCTATTGACTTAATAAACATAGAAATGCAAAAAGAAAAAAATTATAAAAATATACTCACATATAGTAAATTTGTGAGAATATATGTGCAAATTTAGATATTTATAATGGTATACATATAAAAATTATAACTTATAAGGATACACATGTAAATAGAAAATTTATAAAAGTATACATATAATTTCAGATATTTATAATCGTGCATGAATTAAAAATTCAAATTAAAATTGACAATATAGCCAGTAGACAAATAGTAAAGGGAGGAGGGAAAAAAAGTAAGAAGATAAGGGGATTCTGTCTAGAAGATTGCTCTTAAATAACTTAAAAGATTTTAAAGATATAATGGATAAAAAATTACAATAAGTTAAAGACTATACTCTCATGAAAAAACTTTTAAGGACTAAAACCTACGAGTTATGAAAAAAATTTGGAAGATATATGATAAACAAAAAAGGTGTTGAAGCCTAATCTCATGCAAGAAATCTAAACCATATTTGGAATTGGATATTCTGTGCTAAGAGATATCTCATCTAATAGCCTCAAGAGATGATATCTCATCCGAAGTTTTTTCCATTTGAGCAAAAGAAATTGCCGTTGAGTAGTTATTTCAACAAAACTATCTTCTTACCACCACGGTGGTAGCCTAATGGAATGGATCTTGGCTTCCAACCAAGTGGCCCGAGTTTGAGTTATGGTGAATACCGTGGCTTTGCGGCGATTCATTCACAACCATGCACGCATACTCGCAGTAATTGACTTACCATCCACGGTGTAGAATATTTCTCGTACAGAATTTACCAGGTAAGAAATTTTAAGAGCAACCATGAGTTAATCTGTAATTAAGAGAATATCATTCTCAATGCAAGTTATTTACTATGAAAGTAACATGTTATGAATTTCATAGATCAGTACATGCTTTAATCAAAATCATCACTTCCAAATGGTTGGTGATGTTCCTCCAATTAGGTGTGCTCCTAATTAATCTGCTTCCTATAAAAAGAATATGCTCGGCATTTCTCAAATTTTCATTTATGGCCAATATATTCTATCAAATATTGAACAACCTGCTGATAACTAGTGAAATATTTTAATTCCCTTCTTTTTCTTTTGAGGTAAAGGGAAGCGTTATGGCCACCCAGCTTTATTAAATGGTAATGTGCAATGATAAAATACAGTCAAAAAGAAAAGAAAGGTTACGGCTCAGCTCATTACAAGTTGCAGTAGTTTAGGGGAGACAGATGGGACAAGACAATTTCAGGGAACAATTCTGAGCATTTTAGGGTAAAACACAGAATCAAATCAAACCAATGGCCATATCTGATCGAACCCATTGACGCTCAATCATCTTGGTAGAGAAGTCATTGGCTGGAGGTTGGTGGTGATAGAGAGATCCAGAGATGGTGGTGGCTGTCCTTGTTGACGCAGAACAGAGGTGTTCCCAACTTTTGTAGGTGTTGAGAAGCTTACAAAGGACCGAAGATGAAGAGTCACCCCTCTTGAGAAATATTCTTAAGTTTCGCTCCCACCAAATCTCATGCGAATTATTGAACTTTAGTCATTTTTTGCAAGCCATAAATGTGTGAAATATGAGCCTTTCCTCACCACTTAGCACTTGCAGAATTTAATCTAGCCATGTTGTCGTGTGCTTCTATCATACCTCCAATCCAAGATTGTGAATTAGGGGACATAGCAGCCACTGCATATTCATAAAGAATTTTCTCTATAAGCATAAAAGATATCTCATCACAATATCATAAAGCAACGGTAGGACAAGATTGAAATGATTAATATTTAACTTTAGTTTAAATAATTAAATTAAATATATTACCAAATAAAATTTCATAGTTTTCTATCAACTTCAATAAATTCTAATATAAAATTAAGATATGAAAGTTTGGTTCTAATTCGCTCTTTCATATCGAATTCCTAAGTCTAGCTAGTCCTTTGAATCTATAAAATAGTAAAATATAGAGTAAAAAACTAAACAACCCAATGAGCAATAATAACTTCAACTAGATTATATTAGGCAATAAAATAAACCACCATTTATAAAAAAAGAAGTATATAGAGTTTATTAGTTTGAAATTAATTTTTATTATATAGTATTTTTAAAATATCATTCACGTCAAATTCAATTTCTCTTTCAAAATTTGAATTTCTTTCAAGCATTAAATTTTTTTTAAATTATCAAATTCTCATCAACTATAAGCTATGACTATATTATCGCTATGGTAGGATCATAACATTGTGTATTATTTTATGGTGAGCTATGAATTATCTAGCAGCAAAGTCCTTCGAAACTGCTGATCTTGCTGGTAACATAGACCCTTAAGACTAATCAATTATTAACATATTAGCCCCTATTGGCAGGATCTTCCATATAGTAAGGGTGAGAGTTCAAGTCATCTTAAATCATAATTAATTTCATAAATCATGTTTCATATTTCAATTCGATAAGAATTCATATAATCATATGATATCAAAATCAATCAAGAATTATATATAACAAAATCGATATTTTCAATCATACTTTAGCAAAATATTTTAAAATAAGATAAATAGTATTTATCAAATTCATGCATTATTTCATAAATCATATCAAAAAATATTTTATAGTTTACTGATAAATCTAGAAAAAAGTGAAGCATTACGTACCTAATATACATTCTAATAAATCCATATAATTCTAGAGATTTCTTTCCAAAATCTTTTGGATCATATTATGGTATTCTAATATCAGACATCTACAATCCTATACAAGATCAATTTCAATATTAAAAATAGTATAAATAATTATAGAAGATAGGATGATGGTAGTCATGTCTAACGGTCTGGATGATTAGTCTAGTCATTTTTACTTCATCGATTAAAATTCAATTAGGATATAGATGGTTCAATAAAGATTGACACTACTATAAAGATTGACATCTATATCAATTAGGATATAGATGGTTCAATAATTAAGAACCATTGTCATAGTCCAAAAAATTGCTGCCATAAGCTATGGTAGTGATTTTCTAACCGCTGCTTCTACGACCGTCACCGTAGTTTTATGGCAGCGATTGTAGCAACGATTGCTTGAACCACTGCCATAGATATCCTATTGCAGCAGTTTATAAACCGCTGCAATAGATCTATCCATAGCAGCGGTTATGTAACCGCTACCATAGATTATCTATAGCAGTAGGTATATAATCGCTACCATAGATAATCTATAGCAACGATTTATTAACCACTACCATAGATCTAATACAGCGATTGATACCATTTGCATCAGAAATCTATAACAGCGATTATAAAACTGCTACCGTAGATATTGAATAATTAAATAAATTAAAATTTTTATTTTTATATATTTTATCTGATAAATATAGATATATAATATAAAAAAATATAATAAATATAAAAATTATTTTGAAATACTAAAATTTTATTATCGAATAAAATTTATTATAATATTTTTTTAAAAAAAATAAAATACATCAAAAAATTTTTAAATCTACATCATCATCGTCGTCACCGGAAGTCAGAGCTGGAACTATAGCTAGAGCTGGAATATGGGCCAACATATCCTCAAAGTTCATGACTCCAAAACGTGCGTTGAGCGTCGACGTCATATCTCTCACAATATCCTCTAGATGAGATGCGCGCTCCTTAGCTCGATCTACCTGCATCGCAGCATGATTTGCCCATGCCAACGCCTCCTCAAGCTCCTCTCGACTGATGACACCAAAAGTTTAGTAAGAAAATGCTTGCCTCAGACCAGTAGCTCGTCGATGTATATTCGAGCCTACATCGGATCCTCCCAGAGTGCTCAGGCCCCAAGACCTGAGACAGATGGTCATGGGGCCCAGAGGTATCCGGGCCCTCGCTCGCAAGCGCATCTAACTAATCCTATAATTATAAATTAAAATAAAATTTTATAAGAAATACTATAATACTAATCATATATACTAATATATTTAATACTTACAAAAATATGCTCGATTGCGGGGTTCATCGATCTGTCCATCTTGTCCGTACGGCTGGATCGAAAGATCTCGCTACGGTTGGGCATCACTCCATCTCTCATCAGCTATAACAAAGAACAAATTTATCAGAAAGATGATAAAAAATATGAATTTAATTTATCTAGTAAGATTTAGAATTAATTACCTCTCTATGCACATGACTGGCCATAGACTCGCAGCTTAGAGTGTGCGTATACTCCTGGACTGCACGGTTCTTCTAGTTCTAACAGAAGATAGCCTAACAAGTATTCAAATAAATAATAAATATTCAAAAAATATTTAAATAAAATTTTAAGCATATTAAAAAATTTAAAAGTTAGAAATTTTATCTCGAATTTCTGGCACCTTCAATGTCTAACCATTCTCTCCCACTGACTCAAAGGACAGTCCTATATCCAGGGAACAAGCTCCTTCGGAGTGTCTCATCGGTGCTCAAGCCATCCTCTATGGAGCTTGACCTTGTAACCCCAGTACAACTTTCCGATCTTCCTCAGTCGGACATCTCGAGCCCTCTCATGATCGAAAAAGTCATACCTCCTCTGCATAAAATTATCAAAAATTAATTACAAAATTATTCTAATCAAACATATATAGTGTAAATATATAAAATATATAAATATAACTAAGATATGCGTACTTACCCATATCTCCTCCCATATCCGACCCCTGATGGCAACATCCATCAAATGCCAGTCTCTGAGCTCTACGGGAATGATATCCGACCATGTCACAAGCACTCCAAAAAAGAAATGCATCTCTCGCACGATCTCCCCTACCGGCCTTTCCTCCGCATCATAATAGACCATCACTTGATGTTGGTGGTTCCACATGTGTGCCATACGTGTGGGACCATGAAATATCCGATTGGATGATGCACCTGTAATGCAAATACGTTATACAAATATATAAGTGTACAAATACTATATAAAAAATAAAGTTATGCTAATATAATAAAAACGTACACTTAGATGCCTACGTAGTAGCATGTATCTCAGATATGAACGACGGTAAAGGCTCAGCTATTGGTAGAGTAGATACCGCCGATTAAAATTTCTGAGCAGCCGATACTGAGGTGGATGGAGTATGCTCCGACTGCTCCTCGAATGTTGAACTGCACGTAACCCATCGAGGGACAGGGGTGAAAGCTAGATGGTATTTCGGTGCCATCATGACCTGCAACTAATATCACTTTCAGAAATGTAATAAATGCATCCTATCATCAACTAATAGATAAAGATAGGTCCTATCCCAATAGAGCAACAAGATATAAACATCCAAAAAATGTTATGCAATAAATTCTACAACATAAATTACATTCATAAATAATTAAGGATGAGCAACAATCGTAGATCCGATCTCTTGCGCGAACCTTGGTGTTAATTCAAAAATCTGAAAGAAGAATAAAGTAGATAATAGTGGCACCTTAGGGCTTAAAGTTGGAACCTTAGAGAGACATATCAAATTCTATTCACTCAAAAGCCGAGAAGGCCAGACCCCCTCCCTTCCTCTCTCGCTCTCTCGATCTCCCACTCTCCCACTCTCGATCTCCCTCGTCGGCAAGGCCAGACCACCTCCCTTCCAATGATGGCGGCAAGGCCGAATCCCTCCCTTTCTCTCTCCTTCTCTCGATCTTCCTCGTCGGTGACGACGGCGAGATCGGAGCCCCCCCTCCCTCCCTCCCTCCCACTCTCGATCTTCTTTGCCGACGATCGATGAGCGATCAGCCCTCCCTCTCTCAATCTATCAGTCTCCCTATCAGTCTCTCCATTTCTTAGTTTTGGATCCCAAAATTGGGATCCGACCTTTCGGAGATCCATTAGGATGGGTCTGGTACTTCAAGTACAGACCCATTGGATATTCAGGATTCGGATCTGGTACCAGTAATTAAAATTGGGTCCGGATCTGAATATTCAAGTTTCGATCCAAATCCAATCCGTTGATAGATCTAGTCCACAGCTGCCGACATGGCACGGCCCAAGGCTACTGCCATGGCACGGTTCAAAAACTACGACATGCAAAATAATTATAATATTTATAATAAATATTTATAATATTTATTATAAATATTTTATAAATTATTATAAATATATATGATTAATAAATAATACTATAAAATTTAAAAAAATTATACCTATGGCTATAGAGAGCGGGTCGCACCGAAAGCTCCGAGGGTCGCCGGCGACGATGCTAGAGGAGGATGACGGCACTAGAGATAACCTGCGAAATAAAAGCAAGATAGTGAGATAGAAAAGAGAGAGAAGAGAAAGAGAGAGAGCAGGGACGTGGGATGGTCAGGGAGGGAGTAAGGGCGGGAGGCCCGGGAGGACGTGATGGGAGGGGGGGTGGGGGGTGGAGGCGGGAGTGGGGGGTGGGGATGGCTGGGTGGGGAAGGGCCCGGGGAGGGGGGCCAGGTGGGGAGTGACGGGGAGGAGCGACCGGAGATGGGGGGAAGGAGGGGCGGCCGGGGGGAGGGTGGGGGGTGGGGGGCCAGGTGGGGAGTGGCGGGTGGCGGGGAGGAGCGGCCGGGGATGGGGGGAAGGAGGGGTGGCCGGGGGAGGGTGGGGGGTGGGTGGGAGGGCGGGTAGGGGGTGGCAGGGAGGGTGGCTGGGGATGGGGGGTCGGAGGGGAGGGGGAAGAGGGGCGGCGCCAGCTAAGGGGGAAGGAGTCTCACCAGCAATGGAGAGGAGGGGGAGAGACAGAGAGAGAGATCGAGCATGCACGGAAGAAAAATAGAAAAAATTTAAAAATTTTTAACCTAACCTATGGCAGCGATTATCGAATCATTGTCCTAGATCTACGACAGTGGTTATCCAAAACTGCTGCCATAAAGATCTATAGCAGCGATTTTTGATAATCGCTGTCATAGTTGAAAATATTTTTTTTTATTTTTTTTAAAATATTATATAATTTTAAAATTTAATACCCATTTTCATCATTCATTATATAAATAATTATCATTAGAGTATCATCGCAAAAGGTCGTCTCGATCCGAAAGCCCTAGCTTCATCGATCAAAAAAATTTGATTTCGATGATCACAAACGATGATGCGATGATCTGATAGATGAAGACCTCCGATGAGTCCAAAACTCTGCAACGATGATCTCGATGATATTTATAGCATACTATCAAAGTTTTACTTCAATTGAATATCGTTATCATGCATCAATTTAGTACAGAATGATTTCGACTATTAAATTAGAAACAAGCGATCAAAGGGTTAAACGGCATCTAATTATGAGGTAATTTTTTAGTTAAATAATTTTTATTATAATTTTAAATATTTTATACGATAATGATAGTAAAATTTAAATTATTTTTGTATAAACTATTCATATTAAGTAGATATTATAAAAGCACGACCATAACAACTAATGAAGTTTCAGAATGGTTATCAGGAGACGTATAGTTTTAGATCATTCTTCATCTCACGAATTGAATTTTATAATCACCATCATAAAAAATGATTAAAATAGTATCCAAGATCATTTATAAAAAAAATTATCTCATAATCGAACACCGTTTGATTCTTTGATCACTCATTTATCATTTAACGGCTGAAACTAACTTATACTAAATTAATCAAGATACCGATATCCGATTGAAGTAAAACTTTGATAATATGCTACAAACATCACCAAAATCATCGTTGCGGGATTTTGGATCCATTGAAGGTCTCCATCTATCAGATCATCGTATCGTCGTTCGTGATCGTCGAAATCAAATTTTTCTGATCGACGAAGCTAGGGCCATCGGATCGAGATGATCTTTTGTGACGATACTCTAATGATAATTATTTAGATAATGAACGGTGAGGATAGGTATTAAATTTTAAAATTATATAATATTTAAAGAAAAAAATATATAACCGCTGCCATAAATAAACTTATAGCAGCGGTTCCTACTAACCGCTGCTATAGGTCAAACTTATGGCAGCGATTTCATTAATCATTACTATAGGTCCGATTTATAATAACGGTTTCTTATAACCGCTGCGATAGGTCCGACCTATGGCAGCGATTTTTGAAACCACTACCATAGGACGAAAATCGCTGCCGTAGAATCTATGGCAGTAATTTCAAAAATTAATGCCATAGTATGTGCTGCAATAGGCCTTTTTTGTCGTAGTGTGAGGATGATCAAATCAATAGTTCGATAAGAGTCAAGATGAAGATTGGTATACCATTTGATAATTAGAGATTAATTTGATTAAATATTTTTCTTTAATCAAGATCTTTAGATGCAAGGATTCAATAGAAATCAATAAAGATAAGATTTTATAATATTTATTAATGTAAATTCAAATGGTACAAATACGTTGTTTGATTGATAAAGTGGTTCACAGTCTATCTATCTATATCAATTTAGATTCAAAATGACAGAACTGAAAATCCTTCATCGAGTTAATAAATCAAATAGAGGGAGAAAGTCAAAGGAAAGATGAATTTATGAGGTAAAATTTGGTTAATCCAGCAATACTATCCGACCTTTTAGTCAATTTAATTTAATCGATTGAATTACTATATAGATAATTTAATAAAATCATGATTAATAAAATGTAATGATATGGTCAAGATGGGTGCCGGCATGTTATCCGGCGATCATGAAGCAAGATTAAGATCCTTTTAATTATGATTGGATCAAAATAATTGAAAAAATACTTTACTGAATTAATCCAAGAGTAATAAATTTTATAGAGAGATGCAATCTAGAGAGAGAAGATTTAAGAAAGAAGGTGGAGAGGGAAGATAGACTTTTCAAAAAGAAAAAGTAGAGAAGGAAGAGAAGAAAGAGAGAGAATTTTTTTTTTTTTTTCCCTTTCTTTTCTTTTCTTTTTTTTCTCTTTTTTCATTTTTTCTGTCTTCTTCCTGCTTAATGGAATAGTGGAGCTTTTCTTCCCCTTATTCCCGAAGCTGGGAGGTCCTCCTTCCAGCTGATGGTGCTTGTGGTTGAAGGTGCGGGCCACGACGATGACATCCGACTGCAAAAAATCATGAACAAAATGGGAAAAATAGGAAAATCTAGAAATCTAAAATTTTCAAATGATTTTTAGTGAAAAATTTGACAAAACTCATGCTTAAGACTTATGGAAGATTAAGAAGGAGATGTGGGAGGAATTACCTGATCCTTGGCTAAGATTGATCAGATTTTTGATGCCCAAAGCAAAGATGAACCGCCAGTAATCAGGAAGAAATCAAAAAATTTTGACGATGATTTTTGTGGGAAAAAATCTAAGAGATTGAGGCCTTTAAATAGACCTCTAATGAGGAGGATTTTGAGTTTGATTTAATCTCTATTTCCCTGTGATTTTAGTATTTTTGGTCGGAGAAGAACTCCTTCGGGAGTTCTTCCAAGAGTTCTCCCTTCCACGGTATTTTTCAACATGTGCAACGCACGTGCTGGTCTAACTCCTTTTTTTTTTTTTTTTTTTTGGGGGGGGGGGGGTTGCGGCTTCGAGTTCTATAGCCTATAGGACTAGATATTACAACTTCTCACATCAACTCTTCTCCATTTAGATCTTTTCATATCTAAGTTTAGTCTCCTCCATTCTTCTAAGAGAAAACATACCCAGTTATTCAGTCAGCATGCAAGCAAAATTTTGAGCACATAATCATGTACTAAGGTATTTTAAAAGAAAGCGTGTTGGTTCAAAGTCTACGCTTAGGCTAAAAATGAAATAAGATGCTTTAATTTTTAATCATGATTTGAGACACTGCAGGGATGATTGAGAGCTGATTGAATATGGATTAGATATTGGTAGACATTTATTTTCATGCCTGCTTTAGCTAATCCAAAGCGGTTCTCTTTCTCACTTTTTTTTTGCATGGATGGAGGGATAAGGACTTAAATGCAAATTTTATTGTGTACTCTTGTTATGAAAATGAATAAGATTGCCTTATATCCAATTCCGCTATGAGACTAGTATTAAATGTTTCAATAAAATCAAAGCGATCCCTACATACTCGAGATCCATTCATGATATGACCTCTAAAGACTATTGCAAAGCATATGAGATCCTTTATATTGTGGTGTTCATGGGATGAACCATTGATCAACTATTCTTGCTTAAAAAGAAAATGAACAAAAGCAAACAAAAATAATACCTTTATATATATATATTGCTGTTTTAAATGGACAGTATTCGGTCTAAATTTCTAAGCCTATGTAGGTAGCAGGAGAAAGTAGTATAATTCAAAAACTTACTTTCTAACACGTACGTGCTACAAGAAAAGGCCAAGGATTGTATTTTATGCGGAATAGATTAAGCCTATATAGAACGAACCCGGGCCAGCCGGGTGACAGGCGGAAATACTCACCACTATACCATAACGACCGGATTTGAGAACAGACATCGGATAAATTTATTTAGAGTCATAAATTTAAGCATCTCGCCCCGAAAAAAGCTTCCGACGATATTCAAGAGCCATTGAGCAACACATCCACACCTCCAGCAGTAGAAATATAAGTGCATGTAAGCAAAAGCAAAACTATAAGAATGCAAAGCACCGTTGGCTTGCTTAATCTTCAATGTAGCTGCTCATGATTCACAAGCAAACAAATGAATACAGATGTTTTATTCCATTTCAATCGCATATTATTGATTACCGATGCAGAACCCACCTGAATGAAAGATAAGTGATCCGACAAAGGTAAAAAATTGATGAACTTGAAATTAGAGAGGATCCAAACCTGAAAGAGGGCCACAAATAAAGTTTCCCTTGTTGCTTCACTCCAAGAAGAAAATGCCCAAATGAATTCCAACAGTCATATAGGCAAGGGAATGAGAGGATGACTTGACAAGCGCAATGCCAAGAATATCAGACTAGTTTCAGCTTGCGATCACCTGTCACTGAAGGCAGCCAGAACGCACAAAGGTGAGAACTGAGAATAAAGAACCACCGCATTACCATAACTAGACAAATAAATAAAGGAATCACTGCTGCACATTCTATCTAAACTGCATTGTCCTCGTTGAAATGCTTGGACACCACAAAATGCCAGTACGGCGAGACGCTTTGAGGCAAGCCAACCAAACATTCAAAAAGAAAAAAGCTGGTATATCAAAATCTCAGCCAACCAAACTATATTACGGTGCTGGTTTTGAAAATTATTCCTTCGAAAAACCTGTTTAAAAAGATAAAAATATTTAAAAAATTATCGACTGAAACAATTGTATCATGCCAACCAGTATATCAGTTTATATCGGCGTACATATTTGACTTCAAGATGTTCTATATTTTTCTTATATACTTCCCTAATATCAGCTGATATTTCCAGATACCAGTTTACATCAGCCAAGACGATCACAGAAACAGTTGTTCCTGAATCCACGTCAACCCATACAGCCTGACAGCCATCATACAACATCCAGGCCCCAGTTTGAGGACCTCCCACCTGAAGACAGCTGTAGATGAACAGTATCCAAAACCGTATTCTCGTAAAGGCGAGAGACAACGTAAATCTGGATATCATACTTTAGGTATGTCTATCAGGAGAACATGGGCAGTCTTCACTCTTCACGACTTGCTGCATAGCCTCACACCTTATGAAAACGTACCCTGATCCAATTAATCTCCAAGCATTAACCAGTATACATCTTCTGACATTCAAGAGAGAGCCTGATGAAAAGACCACTCATCCAAAATGCTACAAAATCACCAGAAGCTAAACAGCCACAAAGAACCCTCCTAAAGGACCAAGAGTACACAGGAACCAAAATGCGCTCAACTAAGGGATAACCCATTACACATTCCATCATCCTTGGTAGAGATTACAAACAATCAGGTACATATGAAGCTGACAATTAACTCAAGGCCGGAAAGATAACCAAATTACACAAAATGCCCTGACCTAGCAAACTGACTGCACTGAACACTACAAACATCACTTTCATACAAAGAGTCGTACAAGCACAGACATATAAAGCATGTCCTTCAATATTGGAAACGTAATCAAATCCCTGTCATAGCAATCTGAAATGGTAAAAAATAAAAAAAATAAAAAAAGGGCCAGGATCAGAAAGAGAATGTAACTCAGGCTGCAATATCCTCCTCTTCTTCCTCTTCCTCATACTCTTCATCATCATCTGCTGTTGCATCCTGGTACTGCTGGTACTCTGCCACCAGATCATTCATGTTGCTCTCAGCCTCAGTAAACTCCATCTCATCCATACCTTCACCAGTGTACCAGTGCAAGAAGGCCTTTCTCCTGAACATGGCTGTGAACTGTTCACTGACCCTCCGGAACATCTCCTGAATGGAGGTTGAGTTGCCAATAAAAGTGGATGCCATCTTTAGCCCCTTTGGTGGGATGTCACACACGCTGGACTTGACATTGTTTGGGATCCACTCAACAAAGTATGAAGAGTTTTTGTTCTGGACATTGATCATCTGCTCATCGACTTCCTTTGTGCTCATCTTCCCACGGAACATGGCCGAAGCAGTGAGGTAGCGGCCATGCCGAGGGTCGGCAGCACACATCATGTTCTTTGAGTCCCACATCTGCTGGGTGAGCTCAGGCACAGTGAGTGCCCTGTACTGCTGGGAACCCCTCGAGGTAAGGGGAGCAAAGCCAACCATGAAGAAGTGGAGGCGAGGGAACGGGATCAGGTTGACTGCAAGCTTCCGGAGGTCAGAGTTTAACTGACCAGGGAACCGGAGACAGCATGTGACACCACTCATGGTGGCAGAGATTAGGTGATTAAGATCACCAACTGCAGCGAAAAGATACAAAACAAAACATTAAAGCATCAGAGATGGAGCAAGATGAAAAATCTGATACTTCTTGACTACTCTTCTGACTATTCATAACCTTTCTATAAACAACCTAAGACCCAATAATTGTCTTAATGGCATATGTAGTTCTTCCCATCTCATTTCTTCTTTTATAGAATAACAAAACAACTATCCGTACGCAGGGGATTTCAATATTCTCAAACATAAAAAATATTGAATAGAAGACAACTAGGACACGAGTGAAACATGGAAAGGGAGAAAGCAACCGGACCAACAGACACAATCTTAGATGTTTAATTAAAGATTATTTTGGGTGATGACATCATGGGTTAAGAAATAACTTATCATGAATTAGAAAAGTAATATCACATACACGATCCAAATATAGACACTAAAATGAGTGGACAATCATTAAATGCAGTATCACAGTTACTTAGATTTTCTCATGAAGTTGCGCACATTCAAAAAGATCCAGAGAAAAGTGGCTGGACTTTTGCAGTAAGGCGATAAGCAAGGAAGACCACAGAACTAAGAAAAGTTGGATCAATATTGTTGAAAAGAGTTTAAAATTCTTGCTTCTACTAAGCATTTAGCCCCAGCAAATAAAAAAAGGTGATAGCAAAAAGTGGCAACTAGAAAATGGTACTATCAAAACAGAGTTTGCTGTGAACTTTAGGTTATCAACAGGACAAGTATCAGTGATTTACTATCACAGTTTTAGTGTCACAGGCCTAAATCAGCATGTGACACAAAATGCACAGGGTACAACATAGTGATATGAGTGATTAAGCACACTAAGACCTCTACCACATGTAAATTCAATTAGTTCTTTCACATAATAAATAAAAATAAAAAATCATAGAATTCAAAGAAAATGTAATACAACAAAGTAACTCACAGGTAGGGGTTGCAAGCTTCAGGGTGCGGAAGCATATGTCATAAAGAGCTTCATTATCAAGAACCATACATTCATCAGCATTCTCAACAAGCTGATGAACAGATAGAGTGGCATTGTATGGCTCTACAACAGTGTCTGACACTTTTGGTGATGGAAAAACAGAGAATGTCAACATCATGCGATCTGGATACTCCTCTCTGATCTTAGAGATGAGAAGGGTGCCCATGCCAGATCCAGTTCCTCCTCCCAAAGAGTGGCAAACTTGGAATCCTGTACACAAAAAGGTTTAGACGGTTCATTGTTATACCCATAATAAAGTAACCAAAAACTACACATATGAAATGAATAGCACATTGAGAAATTTAATATACATGCATATACAAGGATCTTAACTCATTACCAGGAGAAAGTATTTTCACTATTCTCTAGAACGGATCACAACATCAGATAAACATACATGCATATATATATATATATATATATATATATATATATATATATATATATATATATATATATATATATATATATACTTGGAAAGATATCATACCACAGGCCAATTTAGCAGACAACTAACCAATTACCTATGAATAAGAACAGTACAGCCAAAAAAAAAAAAGGAACAAGAAACAATAAAGAGCAACAGCTAAAAACTCATGTATGACATATTCCAGCTAATTAACCTGAAATTAAGTTCCTGCATTCTGTCTATGATTACAAATGCATACATGCTACTTCATTGATGTTTTAAAAGGCAATTTCCATCTTTTTATCTAATGTCAAAGTCTACAATATTCACTGCTTTCCTGGTAGGAGATTCAAAAGCTGTTTAAGCCCCAAATCAGACCTTTGATTTAAAACTTTACTTTTAGATTTACCTCAACTAACATGTCACAGCTTTCTTAGTGCCAGAGATTATAAGAGATTGAAACTAATACATGTACAACTAAGTAAAATGGTGAGCAATAACGATAAATCTAACCATCACAAATATATCATTCGTAAACTGCTCAGATAAAGGGAAGCAAAAATCTGCAATATTCAAAACCAAACAGGATTGCAGAACTTTCCAACATTAAAAAAATATGCTGCTGGTTCAATGATGTAAGTACATTTATATGTCATCATGACTAGGATCAATGAACCCTATAGAACTTGCAACCACACATGTGCAAATGTCTATCTCAGTGAAGCTACCACACTAACTCCAGATATTTGTAACCTTCTACCAACTACCACTGTAATATATAAATTTCATAAGACAGCGAGTTAGGACACTGAAGCAGGTCTTAACAGGCCAAAGAGTGAGGAACTGATCAATGCAGAATGCTAGACTACTAGACTGAAAATACAATCTACCTAAATATTTTGGTTCTAGCAAAACATAATTCAAATTCTCACTTTTCATGAAACATATCATATAAAGCCAGTCCATGTATGAGGATGTCAAGTGGCAACATTGACATCTTTTGCATGCAAGCTATGAAAGTAAATCCATTACAACAAAGAAATTCATATATGAAGTGTTTACTGTATTGAATTCTTAAGTTAGATATCATAAATACCAAAACGTGAATGAGAACAAATCCCATGATCAGGTGACTAGAAATATGATTAGCGTATATGTGCGATATAAGCTTATCAGTGAGCAAGGATCCAACACACAAAGATAATAAAAAATCTAATATTCTAAACTAGCAAAGCAGTTTCTTGGTCTTGACATACTAATACTAAAAAATTCCAGTTTCTGAACATCTGTAAGTCATTTCTTTAAAAAAAAAATGTATAAAATAGAAATATATTATAAAATAGAAATTTGTTCTTTTAGCCGCATAAAAACTTGCTTTCATCAACCGAGAAAAATTTGGCACATACAAAAGACACAACAAGTAACGCATGGGGCTATCATTAGATCAACTAGATAAATAATACATCAACTTAAATGCTATTCCGTCAAAATCTACATAACTACATGTGCCTTGAAAGCATGGGTGCTTTATATCAAAACCCTGCTGTGTACTGCACCAACCAAGTGATTCTCACAATTGCCCACATGGCATAGAGATTTTGTTCTCTTTTCCCTGGGACACCATGGCTGAGCAACCTAACATTAAACATGATCCAATATATAACCATCTATTAGCAATAAATATGTTATAAAACCAAAGAAGCAAGCTCGTACACCAATGTATGTATATACAAATGCCTATACACAGAAGACAACATTTAAAAAAGAAACTAAGAAAAACAGCCAATTCTCGTAAAACAGCAAACGTAGACAACATATTAGAGCTAAAAATTCTCACCCGCGGAGGAGAAAAAAATACATAATAAATGAAAATTGAACATTAAAGAAGGCAAAAATAAAGAAAATCTAAACATATAGTTCAAATTTCATCAGATCAAAGGACAAATGAGAAGACAGAAACACCAGAAACACGATATCCAAAATCAATAGATCCAAGATTCCTAACAATCGATAGAAATGAAGGAAAAGCCTAGAAACCTTGAATTTCCTAAAAGTAAGGTTAAATTTCGTAAAAAAAACAAAAAAAAAAAGAAGAAGGGCAATTTCAGCACATGAAGTAGCATCCTCTTTATTAAACACAAATTAAGTTATACCAAAATTCAGTATACCTTGCAAGCAATCGCAATTCTCGGCCTCCTTCCTCACCACATCAAGAACCGAGTCAATGAGCTCCGCCCCCTCAGTATAGTGCCCTTTAGCCCAGTTGTTCCCGGCCCCGGACTGCCCAAAGACAAAGTTATCCGGGCGGAAGATCTGGCCGAAGGGCCCGGATCTGACGGAATCCATGGTCCCAGGCTCCAGATCCATGAGCACCGCCCTGGGAACGTAGCGGCCACCGCTGGCCTCATTGTAGTAGACGTTGATTCGCTCGAGCTGGAGGTCGGAGTCGCCGGAGTACCTGCCTGTGTGGTCGATCCCGTGCTCGTCGCAGATCACCTCCCAGAACTTGGCCCCGATCTGGTTTCCGCATTGGCCGCCCTGGATGTGGAGGATCTCCCTCATCTTCGCCGGATCTGCCCTCTTCTACGGTTAGGGTTAGCTTTTCGGCGATCGCCGGAACCAGAAAAGAGGAGGAACAAAGAGGAAAGTATGGATGGGAGTCAATAAGGGCGTAGGGAACGGGAGACCTTTAATCGCAGGCTGTGTCGAGTCTGGTGACGCTCTGTACGTTTACCACCACCAATTAGGTATGGATAACGGTTAGAAATTTCCATTTTATGCGCCCATTATTTGAATTAAGTGGTGACTGCAAGCAAGGTCCTTACAGCCTAGGAAGGGAGAGCGTCCGTTGGAATGATATCAAAATAGCTGTATATAATTTCTATGCGGAATATTCATCCGCCCGTCCGTCAATAGTGTCTTCGAAATGTTGACGCTCTTTTGACGCATGTATGGGCGGTGCATATGTCTTTCGAGAAAAGAGCGGACGGAAAATGATTTTACCGTATAAAATATTTTATGCGCATCTTTCGGGAAGCACTTCGTCCGGTGATGTTTGGATTGTTGGCACGGTATGGTGGGAGGGAAAACTGCATTTTCGTCGTTTTCACGAAAATTTTAGGGGCCGTGTGAGACGATTGTATTGAATTAAATGGTGTTGAGATATTTTTATGTTTAGTTTTGAAAAAATTATAGTCACACCGACACCCTCTCCTCTTTAAAAATTTTCCCGACAATCCTTCAAAAATTCAAAATTCCAAATCATTTTAAAATGATTCTCCGTCTCTCCAATCCACCGACACTATTGGCCTGCTATTGCGAACGATCAAAATACCATCTCTCCTTTAAGGCTCTCCACACGTCTTTTCAGCTATCCTCCAAATTTTGTTCATTCTCGTCCAACCTTTTTTTTTTTTTTTTTTTTTGGGTAGAACATCCTCGTCGAACCTTTTGCTCTCATCCTTTTTCCTCCGGTTATTATCCAACATCCACCGACAATCCAACCTCCATTTGACGCCAACAATCCCTCTATTCTTGCCTACGGCCGTCGACGTTTCGGACAGTCACCTTCCACCTACTTGACACCCTTAATAGAATAGGGATAGCAAATAAAATATATAATACTTTTAAAGAACAAAGGGAGTAGCAACAAATAAACGGACAATAGCAAGTAGATAGAAAATAATACATGCAGGAGAGATGCCATGAATGAGAGCTTCGGGTTGCAATAAAAGCGGCTCTTTGGCTCCAGGACTTTTTCAATCTTTTCATATCTTCCACTTGCAGCTGCATCGATATCTTATATTTTTATTATTAAGGATCTGATTGGTTGGGATAATCTAGCATAAAAAATAAATTTTATATCAAATTATTATATTTAATATAAAAAATAATAGAAAAAAATCATAAAAAAGTTAATGAACTTCATATTTATTTTTTAGAGAAAGAAGATTACCATTGGGGGTTAGTATTTAATAAATTTCTAGATTATAGTAATGCATATTTGACAAAAATATGCTTAATAAAATTACATATATAATCATTAAATTTATTTTAAATTTTTTTTAAAATTATTTAATAAAAAAATTTTATAAAAAAAAAAATTAAGATAGAGATGGCATTATGCAAAGTATTATATGATTATAGTAATTATATATAAACTAAATAAAGATGACAATACTATCCTAATATTAAAAAATATTTTATATTAAAAAATATATTTATAAATTTTATCATAGTCCTATATGAAATTATCTTCAACTAAATATAGTAATCTTTTTTGAGTAATTTTTTTACCAACCAAATATAATAAAAATTATTTTTTTTACAATCATTTTTTTCGTATAAATAATTTTTAAAAATTAGCAAATTATCCCATAATCTAACATACTCCAACCAAACGAATCCTAAGGGCCTATTTGCTTGAGGATAATCTAGCATGGAAAAATAATTTCTATATCAAATTTTTATATTTGGTATGAAAATGGAAAGAGAGAGATGACAAAAAATTTGATGGGTTCTACACTTATTTTTCAAAGAGAAAAGGTAAAAAAAATACCATAGGAGGCTGATATTTGATAGATAGAAATTTATACTTGACAAAAATACTCCTAATGAATCATAGGTGCTAAATATTTCTTCCAAGGCTTTCCAAATTAGTTTAGTCCCTTCTTCTTCTTTTCATAAGAAAAGGAAAATCCTAACCTTTACACCTTGCTATTTCTATTAATGAAGTTGCCTTTTTTAATAAAAAAATAAAAAAAATATATTGATAAGCATGAACCATGTTATGAACTATGATAATAAACTATATTGATCGGCATTTAATAAAGGGCTTTTACAAAAAAATTAAAATATAGATGATATTATGCAAAGGGCTATATGATTATAGTCATTATATAAAAATTGATTGAAAATAATAATGTTCTCATAGTATTAAAAAAGTATTTTATATTGATGAATATATTTATAAATTTAGTAATATTTCTATATAAATTTATCTCTAACAAAATATGGTAATCTTTTTTTAGTACTATTTTTTGAAATAATTTTTTAATAACTAAACATAGTAAAAAAATTTTATGTAATTATTTTTTTAGATAAATATTTTTTAAAAATTATCAGATTATTCCATAATCCGACTCAAACGGATCCTAAGAGGAAATGACAAAAAAATTCTGGAATAATGTATTCTGTGTCATTTTTGGAATGAGGCAGGGCATGGCTAATGTATGACCGTGTAACTCGTCTTTTCATGAGCATCATTAAGGATATATTTGTCTACATCATCCTTTGCTGATAAACCAGAAAAAACAAAACATAACATAACTAAATTGGGGTGGGGAATGGATGCGACTTAATGCACAGATGGAGCGACAATATGGAGGTTATAGAAGAATACTCTACTTTACCCTGCAGCATGAGTTGCCTAAGTGATATTTTGGAGAAGATCCAGCAATTGTCATCAAACTGCATCATCTCTATTTTAGACCGAACGATTGAGACAGTTTCACTACTAAATTTCTCTTGACCAACACGATTTTCATGGCTCAAGAGCACCTACGTGGGTCTACCTATCTAATTGTAAGGTGTAGCTCAAGTATTCTTCTTGTCAGCTCCGTAACCTTTCCAACAGCATTATTTTGATGGAGGATGTGCTCTATTTTTAAGTGCTGAAGCTCTCTTTGCTACAATATCTCAAGCCTTTGTTTCTCTCCCCTTCGGTTGTATCCGATTTTCACCATGTTTGCTGCCTAATCCTCTAGGTAGCTACTGATGGCATTATTGATTCACCCTATAATCACTAATATTTTTTAATAAAGAATTTTCTTCCACTCCAAGACATTATAGTTGCTTGCTATGCTTTTTTTCTCTTACTCTCCTTTTTTTGAGAATCATTGTTTTAATTGCCCTTCACTTGCAAAACTTTACTAGTGCAATCTGAAGGCAATGTCCAAGACTATAGGGTGTTGACAATTTTTATAGTTGCAGAGGCAAAGCTCCCTTTGCAGTATGAAGGATTTCCAAAATCAATAAACAAAATTGTTAACAATGCAACTGGCCGATGGAAATTGGCTAAGCGTCAACTTCAAGAGGATTTGAGGATGGTAGCAGGAGTGACACTGGTGTATAATATTTGAAGAATGGTGCTGATCTTGCCGATGGAAATGCTGCCATATAGGAGGAGAGGGAGCGTGGGGGAATTTAGGGGCCCGATCAGTTGCAAGATTTCGAGAATTTATGCTCTTCTACGTGGAATTAAGATTCTAGAGAAGGATGTCAATTAAGAAGGGTTTGTTGGAGAATACGAGATCATTGGGTAGAGATTGGGGAGTAGAGAGAGGGGGCATTGGGGCATCAAGGGAGGTTCTGAAGAGGGAGGACCTGATCGTTTTTTTGGTGGAATGAAAGAGAAAAAAAAGGAAAGGACTCCACCCTAAATAATTAAAGAGGTATTTTCATCCTACAACAACTTTATACTATTGTTGTTGTGGCTGGTCCTTATGATCCTTTTTTTTAGTTTTTGTGGGGTTTATTTATTTTTAGTCTTTATTTTTGAAACTCTAAATTCTATATAGTTTTGCTACTTTAATTTTTTATTTTTGAAGCTTTTTCTTGCTGTTGTTGAGAAGGATTTGCTTTGCTCTATAAATTTTCAATATTTTTTTTAGTAAATTTGGGTGGCATTCTTTGCTTCCCTTTTCTTAAAAAAATCAACTTTATATACAATTTCATTAATGGAGATGAATGAGTAAATTTTGAAAGTCAAAGAATTTATTTGAAAATTTTTAAAAATGATGAGTCCCTAAGAATCATCCGAAAGGAAGTGTCACTAATTTTCCTTAATTTCTTAAAAGTAATATCAAATATCTTTTAAACAGACCAAGTTTGGGTTAACAGAATATTAATTTATATCTGACCCAATATATATATGATCCAACCTGATGTGACTGCCACTTCTAACTTGATCCAATAATATCAAGTTTTCATTTATTGTGGAGGTTATCCGTCCGATCCGATATCTCCTACTTGAATTATAATCAAGCCCTCGCCGATAGGTAGTCTTGGACACTGTAGGAAGATCTGAGGAATTAAAGCGAGGTAACTTTATGTCATCGGTCGGATGCTTGCCAACCCCAAGTTTAGGCCCTTGCCAATGACAAAAATGTCATCCGATCTACGTCAAACCCCAACCTTTGATTAATTTAACCACATGAACAATCCTTGGAACCACCTAAGCAACTCTCAAGACATGGGCATGATCCATATTTGACATCTACGACTAACAATCTTGATCCTTAGGTTAGTGGACGGATTCCTCATCCCGATGGCTTGTCAGATCATGGCATACCAACCTGAGGAACTACGGGCCAAATGGCCTATCGGATTCCAACATGACAGCTTATCATACCATCTCTATATGAAAAGGTAATAAGGAGACCCCCAAGTAAGTCAAAAAAAAAAAAAAAAAATCCAGAGAATATCTAGTGTGCTCTCACTCTCTCTCCCTTTTACACTCTCTTTCCTCAACCATTCTTAAGCTTTAGCTAACTTAAGCATTGGAGGAATTCCTATCGGAGAAACCTGATGAGAGCGAAACTTCTCTTACGAGTTCTCTATTTGGCATCTCGATCCCTGAATGGCTTCCAACCTCGGCTGCTCCAACATTGAACCAGAGTCTTGCAACAACATCATTCATGATGCAAATACAAAGCAATAAGTTATTTGACATGATTTACTAACCTAAACTCCTTTTTCTTTTTGTTTTAAGACTGACTTCAGAATTTGGATCAGAATCCAATCGAATTAAGTCTTCCCACTCTCTATAGATTTCTACTCTGCTACCTGATGCAAGTCGCGAGTCCTAGCAGCCTCGAAACACTCCAGGTAGCTCCTGTAGGGTTTGATGTATAGGACAAAAGTATGGATTTTAAAGCAAAAATTATAAAATCATAAAATCAAACCCAGGCCCTAGGATCATCTTATTAGAATTTAAATCATATCAAATATATTTATAACATAAATTAGGATATTAAAATATGCCTCTGATCGCTTAACCCAACTTGACCCCGATTACTGGCAGTAGTTCATCAGAAATTCCACCAGGTGCCCATGTGTTCATCCTCCAATGTTGATCTACATGGAGACTTGATCAAGACACCAACATCTCTAATTATTTTAATTAAAATTTTTATGATAAGAACTTTAATTATTTAGATAGAATCTTTTCTAGCCTTTGCTGTCACCCTTCTAGCCTATCCTTTCTTATCTTTCTTTTCTCATTATCTTCCTTTACTATCTTCCTAAGCCCTTATCCTAAAGCTAACCTTTTATCCTTAATTAGGACTTAGCTTAATAAGAAAAGAAAGAAAAAACTTGGACAACTAGGAAGAGTGGTAAGAAAGACAGAAGAGTTCTGAATCACTTAGACTTTCGGAGCGCACCCCTATTTATAATGTACGTAGGGGTGCTTCCTGAAAATCTCACATCCTCTCCTCATCCTCATCTCATGCCCAATCGTAGATCTCATGCTCTATCTGATTTTTACACCATGTAAAATTTTATAGACTTAGTCCAAGAGGTGCCTTAAAATAGGACTCTTCGGACTAATTCTATGTAAGTTTTTTTATGAAGAGTCGCAACTCTTTACAAATGCACCAATTATTAAGGACTTTGATCAAATTAGATGGCCATCCAATGGCTAGGAAAAGAGGCGCCACATCAGAAGAAGGCATGGAGAAAATTGGCCTGGAAAAGTCAAAGTCTCAAAGGCTTTGACTTGGTCCAAGGGGCGCCAATTTAAATGAAGGGACAGCTAGGAGTTTCAACCTTATCCATTTTTTTTTTAAAGAAATATCAAAGTGTTTAATCTATAGAATGACTCCTTATGCGCCTCTTCTTAGATCTGAAAACCATGTAATTATTTGTTACATGAAAACAAATGGATAAGAAAATTGGCGCTAACTAATTCCATGCGCTAAGAGTCCAGCACATTAAGCCACCTCCACAAGCCAAGAGAGAGACTCTCTGGCATGTGGAACTCTGGTATTAGGTGTCCAATCCCTTGGTCAACCAGCCAAGGGTTAACCTAATTAATGACCAAAATTAATTTGACCAAAATTGGATCTAATTAGCCCAAATAGGAACTCGATTCGAATCTAGGTGCTAGGATTTGCAATATGTGCTAGCATATTCAACTTGCAAATAATCCAATTAGATCCTTAATCAATTTTCTTTATGTGTGACCCATTAGATTTCACATCTAGCTAGCAGTAGATCCGAATACGATTTGACCTAATCTGATTAGAACTTAACCAAATCAATTTAGGTCAAAACTAGCTAACTCGATTTGATTAATTAGAATACTTTCTAATTAACGATCAAATTAAACTCTTTAATTCGATTAAACCCACAAAATAAGATCGATGTCTAGCAATATATCATGTTTATCCAAAAGATATAAAATTTTGATAGAAATACCGAAAATATCCTTCAGTAGAAAGTTATCCGTATAACAAGATCCTTCGATCACCCTGCATCTCGAATATAACTTTAGATATGAAAAAATATCAAATCTAATTTTATATTTATATTTCTCTCAATCACATAATGATGATTTAATTAAAAAATATTAAAAATTATTTTTAATTTTCATCATGATTTGATCAAAGTTTTTCTGAATTATCATTTGATTGAAGCAAGTAGGATGCGATCTCCTCTTACTAGGAGTGATCGATTTCATGTTGACCTACTCACAACCTCTATATGTAATCCACCATATCTAAATTATCCCATACATGAATGAGCATGAACCAAAATATAGATTCATACATATAAGATTTTATGGTAGTCTCAGATCAAAGATTTACATGCATAACTCCTACTATGAGAACCATCTATTGACATGTAGATAAGACTCTATTAGAAGTTCTCAAGTTAGATGAATTCAGTGAACTCATTCTCTAATGAGCATCCACATCCTTGTATTAGTATTATATGCAAGTGATTGTGAGATCAATCATCCTCTCTATTGAGCATACATAGAATGTGCTAGTCTTATTGAAAATATTAATCTCCAACTCAATGTTCCATCGATCAGGAATATTTAAATTAGGATTTTAAAATTTTAGATCTCACTAGTATGATTTCATCATAATCCTAAAAATCATAGTCCTAATTTATGGGATTCATCATAATCTTAAATATATAATTAAAATACAACATATAGTGAAATAAATGCCTTTATTAATATAAAAATATCATTATATAAGTTTGGAAGATAAAAGAATAGCTTATCAAAATACATATTTCGATTGGCTTGAGGGCATATTTCTTTCATTCTCTCACTTACACTAAAGTCAATCGTCCTTATATTTTAATCCCATACAATCAAGGTGGCGATCAAACTACTGCTGTAGTAGAGCCTTAGTGAATGGGTCGGCTATGTTGTTCTTTATATCTACTCATTTAATGATAATATCTTATCTCTCAATTATTTCTCGAACAAGATGGAAGCATTTCAGAATGTGCTTGGATTTATGATGAGATCTTGGTTTCTTTGCTTGAGCAACCGCTTCGATATTATCATAGTAAAATGGTATTGGATTCTCATTCTCAGGAATAACATCTAATTTAGTGATGAACTTCTTCATCCAGACAACTTTCTTGGTGGCTTCACTTGTAGCTATATACTCTACCTTAGTGGTTGAGTCAGCTGCTTGATACTCTTCCAACTCGCTGCTCCATCATTCAGAGTAAAGATATATCCTGAAATGGATTTGCTATCATCTGGGTCTGATTGAAAACTAGAGTCAGAATATCCTTCTAGTTTAAGATCAGATCCATCATATACTAAAAAAATATTCTTAGTTCTTTTCAAGTATTTAAGAATATTTTCCACAGCTTTCTAATGATTCTCTTCTGGATTCGCCTGAAATCTACTACCTATGCCTAAGGCATAAGCAACATCAGACCTGATACATAACATGGCATACATTATTGATCCTACAGTTGAAGCATAAGAAATATAACTCATTCTATTTCTCTCTTCAGGTGTCTTAGAAGATATCTTCTTAGAGAGATGTATACCTTGACTCATGGGTAAGTAACCTCATTTTCTCCCATCCATGCTAAACCTTTTCAACACTACATCAATATACCTAGACTGGAATAAGCCTAGCATCTTCTTAGATCTATCTCTATAGATTTTTATACCAAGTATATAGGATGCTTCTCCCAAATCTTTCATGGAAAACTTATTTGATAGCCATAATTTAATCGATTGTAATATTAAAATATCATTCTCAATGAGAAGTATGTCATCTATATATAAAATCAAGAAAACTATGGCACTTCCACTAATATTCTTGTACACACATGGTTCATCCATATTCTTGATAAAGCCAAACTCTTTGACTGTAACATCAAAGCAGATGTTCCAACTTCTTGAAGCTTGCTTTAATCCATAGACTGATTTGGTCTCTTACTTGAGATAAATTTCTTTGACTGTGACATGTAAACCTCCTCAAGAAAATCATTAAGGAAGGCAATTTTCACATCTATTTGTCATATTTCATAATCATAGTATGCTGCTATGGTAAGCATAATCCGAATAGATTTGAGTATGGCAATAGGCAAAAATATTTCATCATAATCTATACCCTATTTTTGCCTGAAATTCTTAGTCACCAATCCGGCTTTATAGGTTTCAACTTGACCATCCACTCTATTGGGGATAGACCCGCTCCCACTGAAGTTCCGCTAAATATCTACTCTCAAAGTGATCTCGGCCATCCTCCTATCGTTGGATCCCCTTCAGATGAACTTAAATAGTGAGAGCGGCCTCCTGGGTAGTCTAGCCTGACTAGCTTGGGGGTTGGTCGAACTCCTCTCGGATTTCTTCTCCAGTCGGCCCTCTTTGCTAGTCGAACTCCTTCCGAACTTCTCCTACAGTCAAACTTCTTTCGAACTTTTTCTATAGTCGAACTCCTCTCGGACTTCTCCTTCAGTCAGACCTCTTCACCAGTCGAACTCCTTCCAGAATTCTTCTATAGTCAAACTTCTCTCGGACTTCTCCTTTCAGTTACCTGAAGGGCTTCGCTCGGTCAAGCTTCTCTCCTAGCAAAATTTCATTCAGACTTCTTCCAGCAGTTCAAAAGGACCTCAATGCATGTCTTCAATATAGCAAATAGCAAGCAATAGCCTATACACAGTCAACCTCGATAACCCCCGAGCTCCTCTGGAATAATAATAACTAGAAACTCTTCATCACCTACGGCTATCCTATCCGATCTTCAATCGTTAGATCCCAACAGACTAGCACGTTACGACAACAAACACTATCCTCCATAATAAATTGCATGTGGCCCTGAATGGCCCATTATCAGGTGATTGTGACTGTTATTATCAGTTTGTTACAGGCTTCATCTATTTAAAAGATCCTCCAGATATGCTTTCTTTTTGAAAGCTCTCTTCTTTTTCTCGACACTCTATCACTTTCTTTCCTAAGCACTTTATTTTTGTTGACCGAAAGAGTTGACTTGATCATTGGAGGGTCTTGCCGGAGCCACAACTCCCGACTTCAGGTAAGACTTATTTTGCAGGTCACCAGCGATGATCTCATCCTCTCCGACTCTATCATCGATTCTGATATCAACCAGATTTCACACCAACAAAATTGATGCTAGAAGGAGGGCCCCCATGAGCCCTTATTTTAAAAGGAGTACTCAGTCGATCCTATGAGCTTTCTTCTTTAAGGGTCATCTCCATTCTTTTCCTCAATCTCAAAATACTTCTGAAGAAGACAACCACTCGAAGATCCACTACCTCTACCATCAGATCTAAGTCAAATTCGTCTGCCTCACCGACACTGCAACCTCCTCCACCAAAAAATAATGGTGGATCTACAGCAGTTCAACCTATTGATGGAGTAGATCTGGAGCCTTACTGAGATGGTATAGGTCATGCAACAGCCTCCAGTGGTAGTTCGATCAAAAAACCCTCCATCGGGATGTCAAGAATCGATTCCAAGGAGGCATACCTAGGTCAGCAGACCCATCACCTCCAAAAAGAAGAAACAGAGAGTGGAGAGCCTCTGTTTCGATCATGACTCTTCTCCAGAAGAGATCTTCCTCATCTATAGTCGAAAATCCTTCGAGACCCACGATCGAGATCAAATTCTTGATCGAAAACTCTAAGAAATGGATCGATGGATTGAGGAGCTCCGCCATGCTACCCTAGGTAATCACGATAACATCTGTACTGATCCTCCTTTCTTTCAGAGAATCATGCAGAAATCCATTCTGCCGAACTTCAAGCTCTTCCAGTTCGAAAGCTATGATGGGACCGTTGATCTGGTTGACCATTTGAAAGCCTTTCGAACTATGATGCTACTCCATGGTGCATCGGATGCCATTCTATACCGTACTTTTTCTTCTACTTTGAAGAAAGCTGTAAGAAACTGGTACTCGATGCTGAAGTCGAGTACGATCTCCTTCTTTGATCAAATGAGTCATCGGTTTGTGGCTCATTTTATCAGCAGTCGACGTCCAAGGCGAGGCTTGGACTCCCTCATTAACATCAAGCAGCAGAAAAAGGAGACCATCCAAGCTTATGTCAACCACTTCAATACTGCTGCACTGAAGGTCCAAAATCTAGACCAGTCGGTTGCTATGGTCGTGCTTAAGGATGGCCTTCAGAAGAATGATTTGTTGCTCTCCCTGGAGAAGAAGTATTCCAGAGATTTTACTGATTTACTAGCTTAGGCTGAAGGTTATGCCCGAGCTGAGGAGGCCTTCAAATTATGAAGAAGCCATGAGAGAGCGACAGGCGGGCTAATCTAGCAAGCCCATAGTTGAAGAAAAGTCGAATGAAGCTCGACCGTGCTCGTGGACTCCTCCTGAGTACAAGCGAGTCCGAACTCTTTCTCGAGCTCATCATCAAAGAAGTTCTGATAGAAGGGCACGACGGGACTCCCCCCTAGAAGGTTCCACAACTAGACCCCCCTCAATGCTTCAAAAACCTAGGTTTTGATGGAGATCAAGGAGCAACTGCCAAGGCCAAAGAGGATGCACACTCACTCCAACAAGCACAATCCCAATAAGTACTGCTTCTACCATCGTGACCATGGTCATGATATTGAAGAATGCATTCAGCTCCAAGATAAGATCGAGGAGCTTATCAAGCAGGGCAGGCTCGATCGATTCCTATGACGTTAGCCTGAAGGATGGAAGGATCGATCGAGGGTCCTCCTACCGCTAGAACCACCAAAGAGGAAGGAGCAGCAAGAAGATCATCCCCCACTTGGCATCATCAACACCATCTTTGAGAGACTTCGATGAAGGAAGGCCAATGGATCAGCAGAGCCTGTGAAGAGACGGAGAACTGAGGAGTCCATAGCTTTCACTGATGAAGATGCACAAGGAGTTTAGTTCCCACACAATGATGTGATTGTAATCTCTTTAAAAATTGTTGACTATGATGTATACCATATTTTAATAGATAATGAAAGCTCTATCGATATCTTATTTTATGATGTTTTTACTAAAATGTCTAGGACCTATGAACTCTCCGTTGGTGGGCTTCACTGATGATGCTGTGCCAGTTGAAGAAATAATAATATTAACTATGATTGTAGGGTAACACCCAAAGCGAGCCAAAGCACAGGTCGACTTTCTGATAGTGAAGGCTCCATCAGCAATACAATTCTCGATCGATCAGGTCTAAATGCACTTCGAGCCATGGTGTCGATCTACTAGTTGAAAGTGAAGTTTTTGACAAGCTGTGGAATCGAAGAGATCAGGAGAGATCAGACCTTGGTAAGGCACTATTACTCCATCACCTTGCAAAAGGGAGGCCATTTTGATCCTTGCCTAGTTGATGGGCTGGATGTCCACGACGACCTTATTGAGGAGCGGGGCGAGCCCATGGAAGATCTTGTAACTATCCCTTTAAATGATGGAAGTATGGAGCATATGGTGTAGATCGACTCCAACTTAGAAGATGAAGTTCGAAAGTAGCTCATTGCCTTCTTGCATAAGAATGCTGACATCTTCGCCTGGATCTCAGCAAACATGCTAGGAATTGATGTCAAAATCGTGGAACATCGGTTGGCCATCGATCCTAAGTACAGGCCAGTGAAAGAGAAAATTCGGGGCCATGCGCCAGAAAGACAGAAGGTAATAGTGAAGAAAGTGGATAAGCTCCTCAAAGCTAGGTTCATCCAAGAAATCCACCATCCGAGTTGGGTATCCAATGCAGTCCTAGTCAAGAAGGCCAAAGGCAAGTAGAGAATGTGTATTGACTTCAAGAAGCTGAACAAGGTCTGCCCAAAGGATAGCTATTTTCTGTCCAGAATTGATTAGCTGATGGACGCAACCTCGGGCCATGAGCTCCTCATCTTCATGGATGTCTTCTTCGACTATAATTAAATTCGGATGGCATCAGAAGATGAGAAAAAAACTACTTTTATTACTGACCGTAATCTTTATTGTTACAGGATCATGCCCTTCGAGCTTAAAAATGTTGGCACAATCTATCAATGCCTGATCAATAAGATCTTCAAAAAGCAAATCGACCGTAATATGAAAGTCTATGTGGACGATATGCTTGTCAAGAGTCGGACCTCGTCCAATCACATTGCCGATCTTGAAGAGACTTTCAACATCCTTCAAAGATACAAGATGAAGCTGAACCCGACTAAATGCACCTTCGAAGTGATCTTAAGAAAATTCTTGGAATTCATGGTCTCAAGATAGGAGATCGAAGCTAATCCAAAAAAGATCCGGGCCATCCAGGGGATGACCACCTCGAAGTCAATAAAGAAAGTCTAGCACCTGATCGAAAAGGTGGCATCCTTAAACCACTTTATCTCGAAGTCGATCGAGTGGTATATGTCCTTCTTCCAGATCCTTAAGCAACCAAAGAACTTTCGTTAGATGGTAGAGTGCCAACAGGCATTCGAAGAACTCAAGAGCTACCTCGATTCACCCCCAATGTTGGCAAAGCTCGAGCCTGGGGAAGAATTATTCCTATACGTGGCGGTATCTCCTACAGCCCTGGTAGCGATCCTGATCAAGGAAGAGGCAAAAGTACAATAGCCGATCTACTACATAAGTTGAGTTTTAAGAGATGCGAAGATTAGGTATACTAAATTGAAAAAATTAACTTACACTCTTCTAATTACAGCCAAGAGACTTCAGCCCTACTTTCAGGGGCATACCATAATACTCCTCACCAATCGATCAATCAAAGCAGTTCTTCATCAAGTAGATGCCTCTAAAAGAATAGTGATGTGGGCTATTGAGTTGATAGAGTTTGACATCAACTATCAACCTCGACCATCAATCAAAGCTAAAAAATTGGCCGATTTTATAGTTGAATGCACGATCCCAAATGATGTCGAACCTGAGTGGAATGAGACCAGCATTTCGTGGTTGCAGCCAAGCTTCCCCGAAGAAAGAGCGGATGTTCCTGAAGGTTTTTGGGCCTTGTATGTAGATGGCTTTTTCAATACTTTCGATGCAGGTGTTGGACTGATCCTGGTCAATCTCGAAGGGGTCATCATCGAGTATGTACTACGCTTTGAGTTTTTTGCAATGAATAATGGGACTGAATATGAAGCTTTGATAGCAGGAGTAAGGATAGCCAAGGAGTTGAAAGTAGATCTTCTCCAAGTGTACAAGATTTCTAACTAGTAGTCAGACAAGTCAGTGGTAGTTATGAAGCTCAAAAGAAAAGTATGATAAAGTATCTCAAGAAAGTGAGGAATTTGGTTCTGGCCTTCGGCATCCAATGGATTTCGAGAGCGAAAAATATCAAAGCCAACCTCCTATCCAAGCTGGCCACACTCGCCCCCAACGAACTTTCTAAAGAAGTATACTTTGAAGTGTTAAAATATTCGAGTACGAAAGAACCACAATCTACAATGCAAATCGATCATGAGTCCTACTGGATTGATCCATTGATCGCTTATCTCAAAGATGGGACACTCTCCTATGATCCAAAGGAAGCTCGAAAGTTGAGAAATCAAGCCTCCCAATATATTCTGTATGAAGGTAAGCTATACAAGAGATCGTACTCATTACCACTTTTGAAATATCTCCGACCTTCCAAAGCTGACTTTGCACTGTGGGAAGTGCATGAAGGAATCTATGGGAACCATCTAGATGCTAGATTTTTATCTCATAAGCTACTTCGATAAGGATATTATTGGCCAACTATGCATCATGATTATATCGAATATGTTAAAAGATGTGATCACTACCAGAGGAACGTAATATACAGAGGCAACCAGCCTCTGAGCTTACACCATTGAGTGCCCCTTAGCCATTTGTGCAATAGGGGATGGATATACTTGGCCCCTTTCCGATGACGTCCGAACAATGAAAATTTTTCTTAGTTGCGATCGACTACTTCACCAAGTGAATTGAGGTCAAATTCTTAGTAAAAATTACTGAAACCAAAGTACAATACTTTATCTGAAAGTTGATTGTTTGTAGGTTTGGCCTGCCCTAAATTCTTGTAATAGATAATGGGTAACAGTTTGTCGGGATGAAGTTTGTTAAGTTCCACGAGGATTTGAACATCTCCCATAATTTTACATCGGTGGTCCATCCACAAGCAAATGGTGAAGCAGAGATGACCAATAGGACCTTATTGTAGGGTATTAAGCCAAGGCTTGAAAGAGCAAGAAAGACTTGGATGGATGAACTCTATCATGTACTCTAGATGTACTGAATTACTCAAAGACTGTCAATTGGAGAAACACCATTCATCTTAGCCTTCAAAATGGAGGCGGTCATTCCAATCGAGCTCAAACTTTCATCGGCATAGGTCGTGGCCTTCAATAAGCAGTGCAATTCGTATGACCTCAGAGCTAACCTTGACCTACTAGAGGAAAAATGAGAGGAGGCCCAAGTTTGGATGGCTGCTTACAGACGAAGGATGGCTCGATACTGTAACTCCAAAGTCAAAGACAAAGTATTCAAAGTGAAGGACTTAGTGCTTCGACGAGCAGCCATTTCTCAACCTCAAAATTAGAAAAAGCTCATCCCAAATTGGGAAGAACCCTACGAGATCAAGAAGGTTGTCCGACCCGGGACATATTACCTGAAGGAGCTCGGAGGAGTTGATCTATCCGATCGTGGAACTCGAAAAACTTATGGATGTATTATCGATGACTTAGTCATAATAAAATCCCTCTACTCAAACACCCCAATTCTTGTTACAAATCTGTAATGATGGAAAATGACTTTTCGAACTTAACCATGCAACGAAGACAATCATGTTAGAAATAGAAGGAGAACCTCATCCTAATGCGAGCAAAGTCGAAGATCTCATTAATCTAAGACGAGATAAGGGGAGAGGCTCTTCTAGCAGCCTTAATGTGCCCCTACAGCTACATTAGGAATAGGAGGAGAACCTCATCCTAACATGAGCAAAGTCAAAGGTCTCATTAATCTAAGAGGAGATGAGGAGAGAGATCCTTCCAGTGGCCCTAATGTGCCCCTACAGTCATATTAGAAAATAGGAGAAGAATCTCGTCCTAACATGAGCAAAGTCGAAGGCCTCATTAATCTAAGATGAAATGAGGAAAGAGGTCCTTCCAGTGGCCCTAATGTGCCCTTACAGCCATGTTAGGAATAGAAGAAGAGCCTTATCTTAATGTGAGCAAAGTCAAAGGCCTCGTTAATCTAAGATGAGATAAGAAGAGAGGTCCTTCCAATGGCCCTAATGTGTCCCTACAGCCATGTTAGGAATAGAAGGAGAACCTCATCCTAACATGAGCAAAGTGAAGATCTCGTTAATCTAAGATAAGATGAGGGAAGAGGTCCTTACAGTGATCCTAATGTGCTTCTACAGCCATATTATGACAGGAGGAGAACCTCATCCTAACATGAGCAAAGGTGAAGGCCTTGTTAATCTAAGATGAGATGAGGAGAGAGCCTCTTTCAGTGGTCCTAATGTATCCCTATAGCCACATTAAGAATAGAAGAAGAATCTCATCTTAATATGAGAAAAGCCGAAGGCCTCGTTAATTTAAGATGAGATAAGGGGAGAAACACTTTCAACAGTCCTAATGTGCCCCTATAGCCATGTTAGAAATAGGAAGAGAACCTCGTCCTAACATGAGCAAAGCAAAGATCTTGTTAATCTTAGACGAGGTAAGGGAGGGGCCCCTCCAACGGCTCTAATGCATCCCTACAGCCATGTTAGGAATAGAAGAAGAATCTCGTCCTAATGTGAGCAAAGTCGAAGGCCTCGTTAACCAAGACAAGATGAGAGGAGAGAATCAAGACAAGATGAGGGGAGAGATCTCATCAACGACCTTAATATATCCCTACGATCATGCAAGAAATAGAAGAGAACCTCATCCTAACACGAGGAAATCCAGGATCCCATTAATCTAAAATGAAGGAAAGAAAAAAGCTATATCGACGATCCTTATACGTATCCCTCCTATGGCTACATCAAATACGAATGGGGGAGCCCCATCCAAATTCGTGGAAGGAATTCCAGCTCGGCATCCACAGCAAGCATCTCATTAGAAGACAAAGCAAAGAAAAATAAGATAAAGAAAGCGGAGCCATTAACCAGCATCAAATTTATATAAGATAATAGCAAAAAGGATACCATTTTATTATAAATATTAAGTTCATTACAAGCAAGATAAAGATCAGCAAGACTGATCACGCAAGAATACAAGTTCATTACAAACGAGATAAAGGTTGGCAAGATCGATTACATGAAAAGAAAGAAGAAGAAAAAAAGGTTGAAGTCCTAGGATGGATCGAACTCAGATTTTGGGCTATCGATCTCAGCCATCACTAGGGCTTGCTTTAATCTGAGGATCTCCTCCTCGAGCTCTCTCTTTTGGTATAAGCCATCTATATACATTCTGTTAATGTATCCAAATTTATCTTCAAGCTCTCACCGCTGCTTTCTTAGGACTTCAGACTCAGTCTTAGCATCCTTAATGGCTTGTTGCTCGCATGACAGCTGGATCTTCAGCCATTGAATCTCGACCTTCTTCCTCCCAACCACTTTTGAAAGCTCGCACAAAGTCATCGTCAAGGAGGCAACTTGCTCTAATCTCCTGCTCGTGCCAGATTGATGACTATCATCGAGTTATTTTTGGAGTCGGGTCACCTTGTTGTTAGTAGCACGAAGCTTTTGCTCAAGCTTGGATATCCTCTTGCTCCAACCCAGTTGGTAGGTATCATAAGTGAGCTCAACATTATGCAACTACTTCTGAAGCATGGAGAACTTCTACGACCAATCCCACTCATATCGCATTTTATCAAAAGACCACGATGAACTCCCTTCTAATAACTGAATCTTCTTCCTTGCCATCTGAAGTTCAACTTTGAGGAAGCCGATCTTCACTGTTAATGCCCAAGACTTATCGCTGGCACTTTTCTTGAGCTCGGCTAACTCCCTCTTGAAGCTGCCCTTCTTGATGGCGAAGGTCACAGAATCTTTCATATGCAGCTTACGAAGGCAGGTAACTTCAATTATCGCCTCCGATGTGTTCTTTCTAGATTTTTAAAGTTCATATTCCATCTTTTTTAATTTCTTTCTCAAGTGGTGAACTTCCTTCTTTAAATTTCTAACTATCGATTTTAAAGAAATTTCCTTAGGTAGCGGCTCGGCATCAATGGGGGATTGCATCCAACGCATGAAAAGCACTTTAAGCTATTGATTAAAAGTTTTACTTTCATTGATTAAAATTTTTTCGAGTATAAGATAAAGCAAAAAAGAAAATACAATTACTAAAGGCCCCCGACCTCTGAAGAAAATGCAGTAGAGGAGCTTGGCACTCCAGGGGTAGCCACGGGCTCGAGAATGGATTCGATCGATGCTTCGGAGACAACCTCGAGCTCCTGCATGGGCTCGGGCACCTCAGCAGTAGGCTAGGAGGCTTCGAAGACCACTTCGATGGGGGAGGGGTCAGCTGCAGCACCGAACGGCCCAACTTCTTCATCGGGCTCCTCTTTCAGAAAGTTGAGATTAAGCTTAGAAAACTTCTGGACCATCCTACCTTCACATAGTTCGAAGTCCTTTATGAATGTCTTCTGACCAAATGCAATATTTAAGTCCTTTATTTTGGAGGAGGCCTTGAACTCCTCCATGGCTTGGGCTGCCACCTCCAAAATGGACTTTGACATTCTAATTTTTAGCTCGGTGACCTTGATCTCGACCTCATTTTTCTCCTCCTCCAGGGCTAATGCGGCCTTAAGCCCGATCGAGACAAACTCCTCCTTTCAAAGTGCTCTTTGAAGATTCTCATTTTTCACCGCCTTCTCCTCCGTGAGGTGCTCGACCTCAGCAATCTTTCCCTGAAGGTAATCGATCTCGGCTTGAAGGTCCCCATGGATCTTCAGCGCTTCCACCTCCTGATGATTTATCCTCTTGAGGTAAGCCAGTATGTGGTGGCCCGACTGCTATGGATGAGTCACAGTAAGATAAAGAAAAGAAGGAAAAAAAATAAAAAAGAATACACTAAAATGATTACCTTGAGGAAAGTTTCGAGGAATTCCCAGATGAATTACGTCCGATCGAGGTCATTTAAGCAGTCCACCTCTTCGAACAGGATGAACTTGTCGATCAAATCTCGAATAATGTCCGAGTTGTCAAAGGGGTCCGCCCCTAGATCATCGCCACCGCTGTTGCTTGATCTATCCGGACGAGCCTTATGGAGCACCTTCATGATAGTGGCCTTTTTTCTCTTCTTGTCATCTCCATTCCCTCTTTCCCTCTTAATGGGGGGCTCCGACACTGGTTCTCCTGTGGGGAGGCTCGAGGATATGGGAGGCTAAGAGCCTGCACCTCTGACGCTGCCCCAATGATTGGAAGGACCTCGATGCCCGAAATGACTTCGAAAGCGATCATGGGGACATTCAGAACCTCGAAACTTGGGCCGTCGACCCTCATCCTTTTTGAGCTTCCACCTGGGGCCGCCCTCTTTCTCTTTTGGGCATAAAGGCCCTTGGTGAGCCTCTCCATAACATCAGTATCCATCTCTGCAACAAAGAAAAAACTATAATCAGTTAAGGTACATATAAAACTTCATGAGAGTTCATATGTATATTTGTGTACATGCATATAAATACATTTAATACCGGGGGGGTTAAAAGGAATCAGGCCAAGATTGAATAAGATCTGCTCCTTCAAAAGGTCGGAAAGGAGAGGAGCTCAGTTTGCCTTGAGCTTGTTAGAAGAGTCGAGGTTGGCTCCACTTAAACTAGAGGCTCGACGAACTGATTTTCTAAGAAAGCCCCAGGAAGGAAGGTCAAGCATTAAGATCGAACATCAGATGAAGAAGTACTTCTTCTTCCAATTATGAATGAAAAAAGAAGCACTTTTTAGTAACTCCTTCTTACCGAACTAGAGGGAGAAGTACCACCAATTTTTTGCAGAAGGATGGCATTTGAATGTATAAAAATTTTCAAAGAGTGAGATAGTTGGTCAGATGACAAAGAGAAAGAAAGTCAATTGCAAATCGAAAGAAGTTCGGTATGATGGAAGCAAAAGAAATATTCAAAAAGCGAAAATGTATGACAATGAAAGAAGGAAGTGGAAGTTGAAGCCTGGCATACAAGATTTCTAGGTACAAACAAAATCGATCGACTGGAGACGAACTAGCATAGTCGCCTGACTCGGAGAGTTCAAGGTTATACTCTGATGGGATGTCATACTGTATCCTAATCAGGGAGAGGTCGTTCAAAGTGTGTACAAAAAAAATGATATCCAAGATGAAAGACTGATGGGACATACTCCTTGGATTAACCTCGACTAAAGGAGTGGGATTTAAGAAGGTCAGCCTGAACGAGCTCCATGAACCGATAGATCGAAAGATTTTGGAAGACATACAGATCAAAATAAATCTCAGAAAAATTCTCAAAAATCAAGAAAAATGAAATGCAGAGACTTCCTAGAGAAAATGGAAAGAGCAAGAAATCTAAGAAGCGTGAATGCTCAAAGAGAAGAATTGGAAAGCTAACCTAAGTCGACTGAGAAAGGCGAGAAAATGGTGAGCACAATGAAAATCAAGCAGAAGAGCGCCTGGGAGCAGAGAGGATGCAAGAAGGAATTAGGACTCTCGAGCAGAAGGAAGGTGAGGACTTGGGAAGGAAGGAAGAAGACTTGGGCAGAATGAATTTCGGAGAAGGAACAAAGCCTTTAATAGCCAAGAAAAGTCTGAAATAGTTATGATGGTAGATCTCATTTGGACGACCTATGTGCGCCGTGTGTCCCACTCATCATGGCAGAGAAGTGGCGATGGGCAGATCCTTAATTGCACCATTCCTTGGGTAGAGTTTCGACGAGAGGCTCAAAAAATATCTTTTTGGGTCACCTCGTGTTTATGAAATTTTGGCACCAACGCGGTAGACGTAAAGACATCCCATCCTGACGGGCATGGGAGGCTAAAATGAACTTCAGCAATCGCATCTGTACTTCCTTCCTTCAAGTTTCGAACTCGAAAGTAGGGAGACTAATATTGAAAATAGACCCGCTCCCATCGAAGTTCAGCTAAATGTCTAGTCTTAGAGTGATCTCGATCACCCTCCTATCATTGGATCTCCTTCAGATGAACTTGAATAGTGAGAGTGGCTCCCTAGACAGTCTAGCCTGGCTAGCTTGGGGGCCAGTCGAACTCCTCCCAGACTTTTTCTCCAACTAGATCTCTCCGCCAGTTGAACTCCTTTTGGACTTCTCCTATAGTCAAACTTCTCCTCTAGTCGGATCTCTCCATCAGTTGAACTCCTTCTGGACTTCTCCTATAGTCGAACTTCTTTCAGACTTCTTCTTCCAGTTGCCTGAAGGGCTCTGCTCGGTCGAGCTTCTCTTCCAGCAAAATTTCATTCGAACCTCTTCCAGCAGCCCAAAAGAACCTCGATGCACGCCCTTGATATAGCAAATAGCAAGCAACAGCCTATTGATAGGAATGTGATGTTGTCGTTAAGACACCATATTTATTAGTTTAATCTGACTTCTTAAAATAATTAAAAATACGTAGATAGCAATGAGTCGGGTCGAATCCACAGAGAAGATAGTATTTTTAGATTTAAAATCTTTGATTTTTTTTAAAAAAAATTTAAAAATAGATTTTGAAGTCGGTAATTAAAATTATGAAGTAAAAATTAAATTATGTAGAAAAGTAAACTTGGTACTAAGATCTACTAGTTAGATCTTAGTATCTACTTACAAAAAAATAAAAAATAATAATTAAAATATAAAAATTAAATTACAATAAAAATAAAGAGCATAAAATTAAAGAACATAAAAATAAATATTGTATTAATTAAAATTTTATAATTTAAATATATAAAAAAAATTAAAATAAGCTGATCTCCAATCTTGGATCGATATTGGCAGAAAGATAGTATAGAAGTTTAGCTCTTCTTCTCGGTATCCATTGCTTTGAAGCAGCCTTTAACCCATAGCCTGGCTTTGCCCTGTACCAAAGCTTCACCTTGATCGGAGATATTGATTTTTGAAGACCTGAAGTCCTTTTTATAAAGCTAGGAAGGCTATATATTTTTTCTGAAGGCAATGTGGGACTAAGGATTATTTTAATCATGAAAATAGGAAGAAATCCGAGTGAAATTTGGATTAAAATAGCCCTTATTGAGTTCTTTTAATTTTGGTCGTTGGATGGTGATCCGATGCTTCCAAAAATACCAAAAATGGACGTGTAATACACCAGATCAAGTCGGATTAATTTCTGACCATTGAATCATGCTTGATGGAGGAATTTAGGCTGTTGATCACGTGCTTGAGAGTTTGATCGCCGTCGAGAGCCTTCTGGACCATCGGATGGAAGATGGAATTAAGCACTACCGTTCGATGGTGATTCGAGTGAAATCAGCAACCAGAAAAAATATTGATCGTCTGATCTTGACCGTAAATAACCACCACCGTACGATCGCACATTTATTGTTTCCATGGACCACGTGGACCGACTACATTATGCACCGCAACCAATCAGCATCTTTTATTGACAGATAAAAAGATCAAAATATCCTATGAGCCACGATGAATTTTCTGTAAATCCTTTAGAGGTCTAGGTCCACCATGTGGCAAGCTCTGATTCACCGATGTCTGCTGAGCTGGCGGTCCATACTGTGCTATAGACCGGCTGATGGCTTCTGAGCTTGAGTCAGCTAGCATGGATGGCTTGGCGCACTGGCTTGGTCGGCTTGGCTCGACGCATTTGGACGCACCGACTGCTGCAGCGTGACGGCTTAAGCCGTTTGAGCCGTATGTTATTATTATTTTTATTTTATTTCTTTAAAAATTCATATCTTTTTCGTTTTAGCTTTATTTTGCTTTAAACTTATTTCATTATGATCAAAAAAATGAGCTCTTTCCATTGATTATAAAATTTTATTTTCTAATTTTTATTATTTTTTAATTAATTTTTTTTAATTAATAAAAATATGAATTTTTTAAAAATTATTAATAAATTAATTAATAATTATTAAAAATTAATATAAATTAATTAATAAATTAATATTTTTATTGATAAATTTATGATGCTTATCATACCTCCCAACTTAAGCTTTGCTCGTCCTCAAGTAAAGAAAGAATTTAATTTTAAATACCTTTTAACTTTAGAGTTTCGAATTTTACCTAAGCAGTTTCAAAATGGTCATTGATTTTCAGTAAAGCTTAAATGAGATATATCATTGGGATATTAATACTTATCAATAGAAAAATTAAGTAAAGAATATTAAATTTTTTAAAATTTTTTCTAAATTATTCCATCTTTATCTCTGATTTATTTAAACTTTCATATAGACAAGTGTATTACTACTTCTGCCCTTCATTTATTGATTTTTATTTTCACATTGCCCACTTTTTGATGTGAATATTATTGCTTACTTAGGCAAAGGGATCCGGTTACTCGGTGGAAAATCAATATTTTTTTTTTTTACATTGTACCACTATTGAGTGTCTTAACTTCTTAAGCTTTTTATTTGATCCATGTAGTGAGTCTTGGGCCAATGACTTCTAAATCAGTTGGCTTTAGGGTACTAGGTGTAGAATATCCCTCGAGCTTACTAGCTCGAATCAAACAGGCTATGAGTTAAGATTAGCTTTACAACGAGCTTCTTTATCCTTCCCACCTTTTGACATGAAACTCAATACTTGCTTAGGCAAAGAGATCTGATTACTTAATGAGAAGTACTTAAAAACTATTTTATTAAAATAAATTTGTTATATGAAGAAACGTATAGTTATCCTACACAAGCCTATAAAAAATAGACTTTTCTTTGATGCTAGTAGAAGTAATTAGAAATGCTCCAAGAAAAAACTTTTTATGTTCTAGACTTAACTCTTTATTGAATTTTTTTAATACTTAATTCCTCAATATCTCACAGATTCTCTGGTCTATGTATCAATTTTTTTTAAAAAATGCTTAGTTTAATTCAATTCTTAAGTATAATCAGGTATCTAAATACTAAATACTAACTTTTGTGAGGACTTAAAATTTTAAAATTTTTATTTTTCTCCCCCCAACTTAATCGACATTGTCCTCAATGGAGAAGAAAAAATAAAGAATATAATAAAGAACATCGAAGAATACACCTGATTATATTTTTGGTCCAGCACATGCCTTTAAAAATTTGGACTCTCCCTCCAACTTATTCAAATTATTCTAAAAAAAAATAAACTAAAAAAATAAATTAGATAAAAACTAAATATTAGATTGCCTCCCAACAAGCGTTAAGTTTATCGTCTTTAGTCAGACACAATGTAGCTTACTATCCTGTGTCAAATATTGGATTGACAAATTCTAATGATTTTGGATTATCAATCTCAGAAAGTTGATTTATAATCCTATTATTGATATAATCATTGTTAATTTTAGGGATATAATTCGTGTTCCCATTCTTAGACCCATGTTTATTAAGAATTTTTCCTATTTGTTCTTCTAAAATGCTCATGAATTGAGTTTTTGTATTAGGAGTTAAGTTTGATTTAATGGATGCTGGAAGGATGACTAAAGGCAATTTTAATTCTGAAGATAAATTAATATGATCTTGTTTAAATAACTCCATTGATATTTTATTATATGCCTCTTGATTTTTGTAAAAAGAATCAGCTTCTTGGGTTGAAGGGAATAGAACATTAGGTTTATAAGTCTTGGGTAAATTATCTATTCTCTTTTTTCCTATGTCTATCTCATTTAAACTGAAACTAGCATCAGTACTAATTCTTGGCTTAGGTTCTTTTATGTGGTTAGTCTCAGTACTAATCAGTTTCTCTAAATTTTTATTTTGGCTAGCATCAGTACTAGCCTCTCTCACCTGATCTTGGTATGGGTCCATAAGAATCCTATAGCTTTTAAGTTTAGGAATTACTTTGGCATTCTCTAATTGGGGATTCTTAAATGAGACATTAAATTGATAACTTAGTCCAGATGGTTGGTGGACATTAGGTGGATTGTTTGAAATTGGTAGGTTCGGTAGTTGATCTAGTTCTCTCCTCGTGTTAGACTCAACTAATTATCCTATTTGAGCTTCTAGCTTGGCGATAGGTTACTGTTGAGTCAGAATTAATTGTTGAAGTTGGTTAAATCTATCGTTAGCTAAATTGATCTATTGAGGAGGTGGGTATGAGGGATGATTGTAATATGATGGCTGGGTAAACCGACTAGGCTTACCATTATTATAGGCATAATTTTGGTATTGGGATCTATTTTGATAATTTTGCACAGATGAAATTTGGGTCTGAGCCTGAGTCTGTTGGAATGTCCAAGAAAAATTATAGTTACTCTAATGTTGGTTATATGAATTTGAAAATGGATCATTAATCGGCTTGGAGTAGCCTTGAGCAACTTATTTTTGGATAAAAGGTAAAAATTGTGCAGCCATAGGACATTCACTCACATTATGGGTTAGGCTAGCACAAATTGAACAAATCTCTTGAGAAGATGATGTGAATTATGCAAAAGATTGTTTACCTAGAGTTAGGACTTGATCTAATTTCTGAGCAAGAAAGTCTACTTTACTTATCAAGTTTGAATCAGCCTTAGGACTAGATTCTAGATGTTTAGATTCATGGATCCCTGCCCAGGTTTGGTAGAAAGATAACGAAGCATGGTTAATTGAGTTTTCACTCAGGATTTCAAATAAGGTATAGGCTTCGTCCTCACTCTTGTTCATGAATGCACCTCCACAGGATGCATCTACTATCTATCTGTATTGATCTCCTAAATTCTCATAGAAAGCTTAAACTATTTGCCACTTAGATAGACTATGGTGTGGGCATTTTCTAAGAAGTTTCTTAAGTCTCTCTCATGACTCATGAATTTGTTCCCGTGGAAGCTGAACAAATCCAGTGATAGCTCGCCTCATAATGTTGGTTCGACCTATGGGATAAAATTTCTTAAGAAATTCACTTTGCAATTCAACCCAAGTTTTAATTGGTCTTCCTATTGTGCTAAGCCAGTACTTGGCTTTGTCTTTTAATGATAAGGGAAATAGAATTAGTCTGAGGGTATCATTAGTTAAATTTTGAATTCTCACCGTAGAGCAGATTTCTAAGAATTCATCCAGATGTTTGTAAGGATCTTCATTGGTATTCCCGTAGAAAGATGAGAGCATCTGGATTATGGTCGGCTTGATCTCATAGTGGGTAGCATGGATATCAGGTAACTGGATACAAGTCAATAGGCTATAGGTAGAAGGAATAAAATATTTCTTAATCTGCTTAAGTGGTTCTCTAAAATTTTCAGCCATCGAATTTAATGCGGTTCAACCTTTCAATGTTATGGTTGGGTTCAACTAGATCAGGTAAAGCGATTTTCTACCGTGCATGTATTAGTGTAACCCTAATGTATGGTTCAAAAATTTTTTAGAATATTTTTTTTATTTTTTTTATTATTATTATTATTTTATTATATTAAAAATTAATTTTTTTTAATAATTTTATTTATTAATTTTAGTTTAATTTAATTTAATTTAATTATCATTTTTAATATTTTTTTAGTTAGTTTAATTTAATTTTTATTTTATTTTATTTTATTTTTAGAGAAGTAAGGAGAAGAAAGAAAGAAGAGGTCCTAAGGAGTCCTAGAACTAAGAAGAAAGAGAAGAATTAGGTTTAATTAGATTTGATGTTGGTTAGCAATCAAGTTGATCAATCAATCCTAACTAAGGATTATCCTAGATCTAGATAGCTCCTAACCGTTAAGATCACCTTCAAGCCCTCTAAGTGTAGGATTAGCCAATCAACTAGCCAGATAAGTGTAAGGTCGGTGGGAGACCCTCCGTTGCTTGCCTTAGACACCAATTGTGCTCGGCCAGGTAAGCGAATGAAACCAATTAGAAACCACCTTCCTTCGGGCTCAGTTGTCCCTGAACCACTTTTCTAGACATCAGTCAAATTGACTTATCCTAATCCGGTTCAACTCTTAGGGTTCCTTGTCCTATTGAGCTCGAGTTCCTAGGGCTGATGTCTAATTGATTTTAATTTAAAGGCTTAGGTCAATGTAGGATACTGGTTGATTGTTTGTGGGCTAAGAAAGGATGATCAAATCCCCACCTTATCTTGTTTAATTGGATTGTGTCCTTAATTTGGTTTAATATGAATATGCACAAAAAAAATTCAATCAAAAGGTTCTATGCAATTTAAACTAGATGTATGCAACTAATTGAATTCTGAAAGGCCTACCTTGCCTCCAGCAATCACTAAAAAAAATAAAAATAAAAATAAAACTAATATGATGCATGCTCTAAATAGTTAGGATTTCTAATCTTATCATGAGACTATTAATTAGGTTTAAATAGATATTTTTTAAATTAATTTAAAAATAAAATAAATAAATAAATAAAAAGAAAAGAGGACTAAAGTTAGGATTGATCTTACCAAGCAAAACTTCTGATTCTTTTTATTCTTTAATCTCTTTTTCTATAAAATAATAAAAAAAATTAGCAAGCAATATTTATAAGAAGATAAAAATTTTATTTATAATTTATTTATAGAAAAATCAAAGAGATCAAAAATTTAATGTCCATGCCTTCCCCGACAACGATGCCAAAAACTTGGTGCATTTATCGAAATTATTTTTAATAAATCAAAGAAATCAAAATCAAAAATCAAAAATAGTCTCCGACAATGGTGCCAAAAATTTGATAGGAATGTGATGTTGTTGTTAAGACACCGTATTTATCAATTTAATCCAACTTCTTAAAATAATTAAAAATACGTAAATAGCAGTGAGTCGGGTTGAATCCACAAAAAATGTAGTATTTTTAGATTTAAATTTTTTTTTTTAAAAAAATTTAAAAGTAGATTTTGAAGTTAAAAATTAAAATTGTAAAGTGAAAATTAAATTATGCAGAAAAGTAAACTTGGTACTAAGATCTACTAGTTAGATCTTAGCATCTACTTATAGAAAAATAAAAAGTAATAATTAAAATATAAAAATTAAATTATAATAAAAATAAAGAGCATAAAATTAAAGAACATAAAAATAAATATTGTATTAATTAAAATTTTATAATTTAAATATATAAAAAGAAGAAATTAAAATAAGCTGATCTCTAATCTTGGATCGACATTGGCAAAAAGATGGTGTACAAGCCCAGCTCTTCTTCTCGGCATCCGTTGCTTTGAAGCAGCCTTTGATCCATAGCCTGGCTTCGTCCTATACCAAAGCTTCACCTTAATCAGAGATGTTGATTTCTTGAGGCCTGGGATATTTTTTATAGAGCAAGGGAGGCTAGATATTTTTTTTGGAGGCAATGTGGGACTAAGGGTTATTTTAATCATGAAAATAGGAAGAAATTCGAGTGAAATTCGGATTAAAATAGCCCTTATTGAGTTCTTTTAATTCTGGCCATTGGATGGTGATCCGATGCTTCCAAAAATACCAAAAATGGATGTGTAATAGCCTAGATCAAGTCGAATTAATTTCTAATCGTTGGATCACACTTGAGGGAGGAATTTAGGCCGTTGATCATGCGCTTGAGAGTTTGATCACCGTCGGATGAAAGATGGAATCAAGCGCTGCCGTCCGATGGTGATCCAGGTGAAATCAGCAACCAAAAAAAATGTTGACCATCCGATCTTGACCGCAAACAACCACCACCGCACGATCGCACATTTACTGCTCCCATGGACTGCATGGACCGGCTACATCGTGCACTATAACCAATCAGTGCCTTTTATTGATAGATGAAAAGACCAAAATGCCCTATGAGCTATGATAAATTTTCTTTAAACCCTTTAGAGATCTAGGTCCACCACGTGGCAAGCTCTGATTCGCCAGTGTCTGCTGAGCTGACGGTCCATACTGTGCTGTAGACCGACTGATGGCTTCTGAGCTTGAGTTGGCTAGCATGGATGGCTTGGTGCGCCAGCTTTGTCGGCTTGGCTTGGCACGTTTGGACACACCGGCTGCTGCAGCATGGCGGCTTGAGCCGTTTGAGCCGTATGTTATTATTATTTTTTTATTTTATTCCTTTAGAAATTCATATCTTTTTTATTTTAGCTTTGTTTTGCTTCAAACTTATTTTATTATGATAAAAAAAATGAGCTTTTTTCATTGATTATAAAATTTTATTTTTTAATTTTTATTATTTTTTAATTAATTTTTTAATTAATAAAAATATAAATTTCTTAAAAATTATTAATAAATTGATTAATAATTTTTAAAAATTAATATAAATTAATTAATAAATTAATACTTTTATTGATGAATTTATGATGCTTATTACCTATGCACAGTCAATCTTGATAACCTCCAAGCTTCTTTGGAATAATAATAACTAGAAACTCTTCATTGCCTGCAGCTATTCTATCCGAACTTCAGCTGTCAGATCCCAACAGACTGGAACGTCGCAACAACAAATACTACCCTTCATAACAAACTATAAGTGGCCCCAAACAGCCCACTATCAGATGGTTGCGACTGTCATTGTTAATTTATTACAAACTCTGCCTATTTAAGAGATCCTCTAAATACGCTTTCTTCCCGAAAGCTCTCTTCTCCTTCTCGACACTCAACCACTTTCTTTTCTGACCACTCCATTTTTGTTGGTCGAAAGAGCTGACTTGATCATCGAAGAGTCTTGCCAGAGCCATCATCCCCGACTCTGGGCAAGACTTGTTTTATAGGTCACCAACGATGATCTCATCCTCTTCGACTCCAGCACTGATTCTGGCATCAACCAGATTTTGCACCAACATGCTCCAATTTTTTTCTTATAAATCTATTTGCATCCAATAGGGTTCACACCCTTTAGTGCATCCACCAAAGTCCATACTTTGTTGGCATACATGGAGTCTATTTTGGATTGCATAGCAGCCTGCCATTTGTTTGAGTCCCTACTTATGACAGCTTTCGTATAAGTTAGAGGTTCGATATTCTCAATAATTTAGACTTCATTATTTTTAATAATGAGCCCGTACCTCATAGGTGCATGTCGAACTCTATCAGACCTTCGGATAAGAGTTATGTATTTTGGTTCTTTCCTATTTATGTGTTCACTTGATTAAAAAAATTTTATTTATTTTTCTTGAACTTCACTTAGTTCAATGTTTCTCCCACTACCATTTTCTAGGATAAACTCTTTTTCCATGAAAGTAGCATGCCTACCTACAAATACCTTTTGTTCAATAGAGTGGTAGAATAAATATCCAATACTATCTCTAGGATATCCTATAAATAGACATCTATCTACTCTAGCATCTAGCTTATCTGCAAAATTTTTTTTAACATATGCCGAACAATCCCATATCTTAAGATACTTAAGATTAGGTTTCTTACCTCTCCATATCTCATATGAAATGCTAGATACAGACTTAGAAGGTATTCTATTCAAGATGTATACTGTGGTCTTTAGGGCATGACCTTAGAAGAAAATAGGTAACTCTATGAAGCACATTATGAACCATACCATATTCAATAAGGTATAATTTTTTCTTTCGATTATACCATTTAACTACAGTATATAAGAAGGGATCCATTCAGAGAGGATCCCCTTTACTTTAAGATAGTCTAGAAATTCACTGGATAAGTATTCTCCTCTCTGATCAGATCAAAGAACTTTTATATTCTTTTCAATTTATTTTTCGACCATACTTTAATACTCTTTAAATTTATTAAAGACTTCAGATTTGTGTTTCATAAGACACATATATTCAAACCTAGATAAATCATTAGTAAATATTATAAAATAAGAGTATCCTCCTCTAGCCTGAGTTATCATAAGACTACATACATCTGTATGTACAAGTCCTAATAACTCACTTATCTTTTCTCCATGTCTACTAAATGGAGTCTTGGTCATTTTACTCATGAGACATAATTCATAAGTTCCTAATGATTCATAATCATAAGGGTCAAAGAATTTTTCTTTGTATAACCTGTTAATCCTAGTCTCACTAATATGACCAAGTCGACAGTGCCATAGTAAAGTATTATTTATGTCTTCTTTCTTAAGCTTTCTATTTTCATCAACATAAAATATATTTTTATCCAAACATAAAGTCAATAGACCATTGTTAAAAATGCCAAAACATATTATTTCATTAGAATATTTAATCGAGCAACCTTTGCTCATTACATCAAGACTATGACCTTATTTTAATAATAAGGGTATAGATACAATATTTCTAATGATCTTAGATATATAATAATAATTTATCAACTTTAAGATCTTTCTAAAAGGTAACTTCAAAATATTTATTCCTACTGCTTTCGCTTGGATAGACTCTCCCCCAGTACTGTAGAGCTCGAAGTCATCTTTCTTCAAACTTCTAATTTTCTACAGCCTCTGCAAAGATTTATAGATATGAAAATCACAGTAGATATCCAATATCCAAGAGTTTAAAATAAAAAAATTTAATGATAATATTATATGTATCTCATACATACTTTTTGGTGCAATATTTGTACTAGTCTTCACAATTGCAAGGTAAGCCTTGCAATTTTTCTTCTAATAACTTGCTTTGCCGTAATGAAAATAGGTTGTCTATCCAAAGGCCTTCTTCCTCTTCTTTCTTTTATTTATACCATCTTTAGGATTCAGCCTCTTCTTTGAACCCTTTTTACCTATTTTCTTCTTGGAGATCCCATCTATAAGAAGAAGATGAGCCTTATCCTTTTTTATATGGCTTTCTTCTATTTTTAACATATGTAACAGCTCAGGCAGGGAAGTATTTAGTTTGTTCATCTGATAGTTCATGACAAACTAAGCAAATGATTTTGAAAGTGATTGCAGGATCAAATCCTAACTCAACTTTCCATCCATGACAAAACTTAATTAAGAGTGATCGGGTCAATTACCATCAGAACATGATCTTGCATAAATGATCCTTCTGCCATTCTGGCATAGAATAACTGCTTAGGTATCTCATATCTAGTAGTCCTACTCTATTCTCCATATAGATCTTTTAGATTGAGCAATATGAACTGAGTATCCATACCATCATGCTGCCTCCATAATTCATTACTCATAGAGGCGAGTATGATGCATTTGACAGTCAAAAAATCATTTTTTCACATCTTATATATGGATTTATCTTTTTCTATGGCATCTTTCCCTAACGACTCAGGGTCAGAGGCATCGAGGGTATAGGAGAGTTTCTCCTGATTGAGTACTATTTTAAGATTTCTCAATTAATCCACATAATTAGGACTAGTCAACTTATTTGAATCCAAAATTGAATACAGTGAAAGTAAAGAAGCTATTTTAATTTACATAATAAAGAATATTACATAAGCTAACAACTCATGATGACATACATAATTAAATTAGAACTTTAATTTAATTGTATCTCCTACTATTTTATTAAAAATCATAACCCTTTAATATAATAATCAAGAAAATCTTATTAGTTTTTATTGATCCCATGTATGATTTTGATGAATAACAAAATATTTGAGTCTATTTTGGATACTAATATTTTGGTTAAAGTATTTAAGATGAAGTTCAAGAAGATAGAAACCCATCTCAATGAAGCTCCATATTTTTGATCAAAAGAACCAAGAAAGAAGAGCAAAAAAGATCAAGCCAAATATATTTCAAAGAGAATTGGATCAAAAATGAACAAAAAAAAAGTTTAGAGTTAAATCCAGTAAAGTTTCAGCAATTGGCACAATCAGGAGTCGACCAGGAGTCGACTCATGAAAAGTGGAAGCTGTCTCCCGACTCAGTAAAGGCACTAGTTCAGAAACAGAATGTTATATACTTTATCCTACAACTAGAGTCGACTCACAAAATTCGAAAGCCGACTCTAGCATGCAAAACTGGCATAGGACAGAAATACAAAAGATCAAACTTTTCACCCTGCAGCTGGAGTCGACTCAAGGATCTAGAAAGTTGACTTTCGAATTTCTGACAGCCCCAACAACTAGTTTTCAAAACTACCCAGATTCTATTTTTCACCCTCTAAATGGATTTTTTTGATGTTCCAATAGCTATAAACCCATTTTTGGACTTTCCAGCTTGGATTAGAAGGCTTCTAAAGTCAAATTAAGGCTGAAAAACTTAATATATAAAAGCAAGAAAGTGAAAAACATCAGCAACTTTTGAAAAATCTGTGCAGACCAAATAGTGAGCATTCAAGAGCCTTCATTACTGTTCAACCACTCATCCAGCTATGCAATCAAGACATTCTCAAGAGAAGGAAGGGAGCATTCATTGCTAAACCCCTCCAACCACTCATCTTGTGCATTAAAGCTTCAAATCTACTCTTCAAAGGAGTTTGTTTTTAGTTTTAAATTTCTACAATTCTTAAATCATTGTATTTCAAGTTTTAAAGGACTGAAACTTGGGGGATAGGCTCATCCAAGCCTTGAATTGGATTTGTACAAGCCTAAGAGTGGCTTGGGGTTAGTTTTGGTTGGTTAGTCCATAAAATTGGTTTTGATTGTGAGTCTGGTGAAAATAATCTTACTATAATCTTGAAGATTATAGTAGAATTCTCAAGTGGAGTGCTTGAGGAGTGGATGTAGGTGTTGGATTTGACATCGAATTATTATAAAAACTTTATGACTTTATGTGTATGATTATTTTCTTTAGTTGCTATTATTTTTTGCATATTTAAATTACTGCATTTCTAGCATATCAATATTCAAATTCTGCATAAACACTTAGTAATCCAAAAAACTTTTGAAAAACCCAATTCACCCCACCTCTTGGGTTGTTCTTCTAGGCAACAAGTGGTATTAGAGCAGGTGCTCTCATATTATTTTTTATTTATTTGATTTAGAGTAATTGATTAAAATAACAATCCAATTGAATGTCTCCCTAGTGGAAGGACAGTCCATAAATAGGCCTCCTTTATTTAATGATTCTAACTACACGTATTGGAAGGCACGCATGCACATATTCATCCAAGCACTTGATTATGATATAGAGTGTCATAATCAATGGACTACACACACCCATAATTAGCATTGAAGGTAACATAATCCCTAAACCTAAAAGAGAATGAGATGAAAATGATAAGAAGTTGGCTCAATTGAACGCTAAAGCAATGAATGTGCTTTATTGTACACTTGATGCTAATGAATTCAATCGGATTTCTACTTATATTTCAGCCAAAAAAATATGGGATAGACTTGAGGTTATCCATTAGGATACCAATCAAGTAAAGAAATCCAAAATAAATATGTTAGTGTATAAGTATGAACTTTTCAAAATAGAATCAACTGAAAGCATTATCGAAATATTTATCCAATTTACTGATATTATAAATAGACTTAAAAGCTTAGAAAAATCATACACTAACAGTGAACGTGTGAGAAAAATCCTTAGATCTCTTCCTCGAGCTTGGGAGGCAAAAGTGATGGCTATACAAGAAGCTAAGGACCTCAACACCTTGCCTCTTGAAGAGCTTCTTGTTCTCTCATGACACATGAGTTAACCATGAAGCAAAACATAAAGGATGAAGTCAAGAAAAAAAAATCATGGCCCTCAAGTCGATAGCAAAGAAAGAAGATGAATAAAGTGAAGATTCTAAGGAAGGAAATGATGATGAAGAAATGGCTCTCCTAACCAAAAAATTTTGAAGATTTATAAGGAAGAAAAGACCAAACTTCAAGAGAAGACCCTTCTCCAAAGATGAAATAGTAAGGATCGAGAGAAAAATAAAGACAAGGAGCAGCCTACATGTTTTAAATGCAAAAAATCGAATCATTTCAAAGTAGACTATCCTCTATTGTAGAAGTCCTCCAAGAAAGTAAAGAAGAAAGCAATGATGGCAACATGAAGTGATAGTAAAGATTCAAGTTCAGATGAAGAGGGATAAGAAATAGTTAATTTTTATCTCATAGCTCAAGAGAATGAGGTGTGTCTTGCAGTCGATAGAAAGAAAGAAAATTGGTATCTAGACAGTGGCAGTTCAAGGCACATGATGGGTGAGAAGGAGCATTTTATCACTCTTAAGGCTAAGGTAGGAGGAATTGTGACCTTTGGTGATAATGACAAAGAACGCATCATCGATAGTGGTAAAATATGTATTACTCCTTCTATCTTTATAGATAATGTACTTCTAATAGATGGATTAAAGCATAATTTATTGAGTATTAGTCAATTTTGTGACAAAAAATTTAAAGTTATTTTTGAATCACTCATGTGCATTGTCACTAGTCCTATTGATAATAGCATAGCTCTTATTGGACATAGGCATGGTAATGTATACTTAGTAGATTTAGATGACTCTTTCACTAAAAGAAGCGAATGTTTAGTTGCAATGAATGCTAAGACTAATGAAAATAGTTGGCTATAGCATCATAGACTAGGACATGCTAGCATGGATTTAATTTCTAAATTAATCAAAAGAAATCTTATAAAAGATTTGCCAAAATTTAATTTTGAGAAAAATAAAATATGTGATGCATGTCAATTAGGAAAGCAAACTAGAAGTTTCTTCAAATCAAAAAATATTGTTTCAACTTCTAGACCCCTTGAACTACTTCACATGGATTTATTTAGACCAACTAGAACCACAAGCCTAGGTAGTAAGAAATATGAACTTATAATTATTGATGATTTTTTAAGATTTATTTGGATTTTATTCTTAGCACAAAAGAATAAAGCATTTTCTGCATTTACCAAATTTTTGAAGAAAGTTTCAAATGAAAAGAATCTCTCTATTGTTTGTATTAGAAGTGATCATAGAACGGAGTTTGAAAACTAATATTTTAAATTTTTTTGTAATGAAATGGGGATTGAACATAATTTTTTTGCTCCTAAAATACCTCAATAAAATAGGATTATTGAAAGAAAAAATAGAATCCTAAAAGAAATGACCTAAACCATGTTGTGTGAAAGCCATCTCCTAAGATATTTTTGGGCTGAAGCTATCAATACAGTATGTTATGTTCTAAATAGCGCATTAATAAGGCTGATATTAAAGAAAACCCTTTATAAACTATGAAAAAATAGAAAACCAAATATTAGCTACTTTTATGTTTTCGGTTGCAAATGCTTTGTTCTAAATAATAGCAAAGATAACTTAGGCAAATTTGATGCAAAATCTAATGAAGGCATTTTCTTAGGATATTCTACCTCTAGCAAAGCATATAGGATCTTTAACAAACGTACACTAGTTGTTGAAGAGTTTGTACATATGGTATTTGATGAAACTAATAATTTACTATCTAGAAAAAAAGGATATGGCTGATGATGATGCAGGAATAATTGAGAAAAAAATGAAAGAAGTTACATTTAAGGAGCCAACAACTCAAGTTGATAAAGAAGAGAAAGAAGCTGAACCTAAAGATGAAAAACCTGATGATACTCAAGTTCAAAGCCTACCAAAGGAATAGAGGTATGCACTTGGCCACCCAAAAGATCAAATTATTGGTGATCCATCATAAGGGGTAAGAACTCGTGCATCTTTAAGGAATATCAATAACTATCTAGCCTTTATATCTCAAATTGAACCTAAAACTATAGAAAAAACTAAAAATAACCCAAACTAGATAAATATAATGCATGAAGAATTAAATCAGTTTGAAAGAAATAAAGTTTGGATCTTAGTTAACAGACTAAGTGATTTTTCAGTTATTAAAACTAAATGAGTGTTTAGAAATAAATTAGATGAAAATAGAATAATCACTAGAAATAAAGCTAGATTAGTGATCAAAGGATATAATCAAGAGGAAGATATTGATTTTGATGAAATCTTTGCTCCTGTTGCTAGATTAGAGGCAATTAGGTTACTACTTGCATTTGCGTGTTTCATGAACTTCAAATTATACCAAATGGATGTTAAAAATATATTTTTAAATGGATACATAGCCAAAGAAATTTATGTAGAATAACCATCCGGATTTGAAAGTCATGAATATCCTAATCATGTTTATAAATTACATAAGGCACTCTATGGTTTAAAACAAGCTCCTAGAGCATGGTATGAAAGACTAAGCAAATTTTTAATTAAAAATAAATTTTCTAGAGAAAATATTGATAAAATTTATTTTAAAAAAAGAAAAATAAGGACCTATTAGTAGTGCAAATTTATATATAGATGATATTATTTTCGGTGCTACTAATGAAAGTCTTTGCCAAGCTTATGCAGGGAGAGTTCAAGATGAGCATGATGGGTGAACTGAACTTTTTTCTCGAACTCTAGATCAAGCAAATTGAAGAGGGGATCTTCATCAATCAAATGAAGTATACAAGAAAATTTTTGAAGAAGTTTGGAATGAAGAACTCAAAACCAATTGGCACACCAATGTGCTCCTCTTGCAAACTTGATAAAGATGAAAATGGTAAAAAATTGATACTAAACTGTATAGAGGTATGATAGGATCATTACTCTATCTTATTGCAAGTAGACCTAATATTATGTTTAGTGTATGTATGTATGCCAGATATCAATCTGATCCTAGAGAATCTCATGCCCTAGCTGTTAAATAAATATTTAAATATTTATCTGGAATACTTAATGCTGAACTTTGGTATGATAAATTGTCATCTTTAGAATTAATTGGATATACTAATTCTGATTTTGCTAGATGTAAATTAGATAGGAAAAGCACTAGTAGCACTTATCAATTTTTAGGAGTTAATCTAATTTTATGGTTTAGCAAGAAACAACACTTAGTAGCATTATCTACAGCTAAAGTTGAGTATGTCATTGTTGGAAGCTATTGTGCTCAAATATTATGGATAAAATAATAACTTGAAGACTTTGATATGAAACTTATTAAAATTTTAATAAGATGTGATAATATTAGTATAATTAATTTAACTAAAAATCTAATTCAATACTCCAAATTCAAACATATTGAAATAAGATACCATTTCATTAGAGATCATGTGCAAAATGATGATGTGATGCTCAAGTTTGTTAGTATAGATCAATAATTAGCAGATATCTTTACTAAATCTCTTAATAAAGAGAGATTTAGCATAATTAGTGATGCGTGCTAATTTATAGCTATGGCAAGTGCACCAATCGATCAAGTAATAGAGTAAGTGAGTAAAGTATCATTCCTAGAGGATTAAAAAATAAGTACTGAAAATTTTTTTCCTATACTTTATTTAGAAGACCGATTTATGAGAATAAAAAAATAAAGAACAAAATAAAAAAATAATTAAAAATTATAAGAAAATAGAGAGAGTGTAATTATTAGGGTTTTAAACTTAAAAGCAATAGGTTACTAAGAAAATCGATTCACCAATTCAATCAATACAATATTCAGGTTATTAGGTTAATTTTATTTCATATGATGATGGAGTCTTCTAGTTTATTCACTATCCTTTGATCCAGACATAGCAAAACTATCAATATTTATTAATTATCTTTTGGTCTAGGTATAATTTAAATAAATATCGATGCATTAAGTTTTGTAAAATTCTCTAATTAAAATACGCTGCATCCAAAGCACACTAAAATTTCTGCATGCATATGAATTCTAATTCAATTTATAATACAAGATATATAATCAAGAAGCAATAACATAGATGTACTTGGTCCGTATCATCTATGTTCATCAAATCAATTAGAAGATGGTCAATAATCTAAAAGCATTAAGATCAGATTTATATACTTCTCATGAATAAAATTTAAAATTAAAAATAAATCAGACTGAATATTGCATCAAAAGAATGGCTACATCTTAGCCTTAGTAAAAGAAAATTTAGCTCATGATAACAAGTTCAAAAACAATAAATAAAATAAAAGGCATGAATAAATTAGATTGTTTATTTGCTGAAATTGGTTGTCCATTGCTCTTGGTGTGGAGAACTCGATGAAGAAAAAAGTCACTTTGTATATCGATTTTTGGAAGAAGAAAAGAAGAGGAAAAAAATAACAAAAAAAAAATCTCTCTTCTCTCCCTAAATACCTCTCTCTCTCTTTGTTCTCTCTATTTCTTCCTATTTTCTCTTTATTTTCAACTCCATATTTTTGTTCTCCTCTTCTCTTTGGCAATAGTAGGTAGCAGGCCTTTAAATAGGCTAATTCGGATGGTCTTAGATCGAAATCCCATTGAAATCAGGTTTAAAACTCTCAAAATAACTCAAAAAGAGCCCTAGATCAATTCTGACCATTGGATGTTGATCAAATGGGCCAAAAATCACTCAAAAATTATTTTAAAAATCCAAATCAAGTCAAATTTCATTTGGACCATTAGATCAGCCTTGAAGATCGAATCTGGGCCATCAGATTATGCCTAAAGAAGTCTTTGATTCTTAGTTTAAAATTGATAATGAGTCTCCACCATTGGATCTCAATCAGGAGCTACATCCGTCGTTCCTCAGCACACAGATTTTTATCGTTCGATCAAATCCCAGTGAACAACATTCATCGGATCAAAAAAAATTCTTAGAATATCCTTTATAGATCATGTGCGAGCCCGACATTGCATGGACCGCCACTTTCTTCAGCCAATTGGAGTGCGCTTGTCTCCGTAAAATTTTCGAAATGCCCTCAACTGGTTACTAAAGTGGTCCACCGTGCATCACAAAAAATCCTAATGTCAGCATGGCATAAGCTGAGCATCAGTGGACAGTTAGCCTGAGCGCAGTCAGGCCGAGCGGTCTACTGAGCCGGTTTGAACCGGACCGGCCGACTTTTTTTTTTAAAATTATTTTCTTTGAAATTTAATTTCGGGCTTGTTTGAAGTCCGTTTTGCTTGAAATTTATTTTATTTGATCCAAAAAAATAAGATCTTCATATTGGTGGCCTTCTTTCTTATATAAGATTAAAAAAATATCAATAACTTAAAAATAGATTAATTTATCTTAAAATTTAATACTTTTATTATTATATTTTTACCGCTTATCACACCCTCCAACTTAGTCATTGCTAGTCCTTTAGCAATACTTTATTTAATACCATGTTTTAATAAGATCATCTATCAAAAAGATAAATCTAGAGTTAAAAGTCAAAAAATTTAGAAAATATCACTAACTAAGTATTGAGCTTCAGAAATAAATTTTGCAATCAGCATAATTAACAACTTTCTTAGATTACATCAAAGATCTACAACACTTGTATTCATAATGACTAACTTAGCATTTCAGTGTTAATTTAAAGGATAAAAGTATCCTCTCTTATCACCTATTTTGATTAATTTTCTATACATTCTCAATTTTATACTCATGAATTAAGGTAGCTTTCACACTACCTTTTTTTTTTTTTATACTAAGCATCATGGCCTTTCCTCCATCATCTTACATAAATTTTCACACTTGACCTAGGTGTAGAGACCCAGTTACTAGGCTTTGGGCAATCCACATATACTCTATCTTTTGCACTTTATTTTTAGGCAGGTAGCTCTTTCCTTAAATTCAAGTTTCTTTGATTAGAATGTATATTAATTATCAATTTTTCAGTGATAATTGAATCCTCAGTTGGCCTTATAATCAATACCTACTTTGCCTTGTTAGTGTGCATGTGCAATTAGAAGTGCTAATAAGTCTTTTAATGACCTAAGTAGGCTGCTAAAAGTTGACCAACTAATCTACTTCTTTAACTCATTACATTCATTAGCAAATAATTCTATCTTTTATCACTTATCCAAGTTTATCTTGCTCAAGATTTTCTTCTTGACACATGATTTTTTTTTTTTAATTTTTTTTTACCCCTAACTTATTCTACATTGTCTTAAAGGAGAAAGAAAAATAAAGGATGTAATAAAGGATAGGAAGGAATACACCTGATTTGGTTCAGTCTGGTTCTTTGGAGCTTTGAAATTTTGCTTGAGCTCTCATTGATTTTTCTCTGCAAAATTGAAAATACACACCAAAGCAGTAAAAGAGCAATAATAAATTACTAAAAAATAAAAAAAATGATCAAAACTAAAAAGAAAAGAAAACAACCTATCTAGTAGTTCTGATTTATAGTCTTCAGCTTGACTTTCTTTGAGTTCTAAAGTGGATCAATCTGGTGCCACTTCAATTGGAATACTTTCATATTTGATCAAGTCTTCTTTCAATTTGACATTGCTCGCTTTTATAGTCTCAAACCTATTTTCTACAGAATTCTCATATACTGAATTATCAATAATATCAATTAGAAAATAAGTTTGATTATCATCAGGATGTTTAGTATCTTTGAAAACATTAAAAGTAACTTGTTCATCTTGGACTCTAAGAATTAATTTTTCTTGTTGAACATCTATTAAAGCTCCTCCAGTAGCTAAAAAGGGTCTCCCTAAAATAAGGGGTACATCATAATCTTCTTCCATATCAAGAATAATAAAATCAATAGAAAAAATAAACTTGTTTACCTTTACCTAAGACATCCTCCACTATACCTCTTGGATATTTGATGGATCTATCAGCTAATTGAAGAGTAAGTGGTAGGCTTCGGTTCTCCTAGACCAAGCTTTCTGAAAATAGAAAAGGGCATGAGATTAATACTTGCTCTTAAATCACATAAAACTTTATCAAAACTATAATCACCAATAATGCAAGGAATAGTAAAATTTTCTGGATCTTTTAGCTTCTGTGGTAATTTATTTTGAAGTATTGCTAAGCATTCTTCATTCAAATTTATCCTCTCATGTTCCTTCAGCTTTTTCTTATTTGTTAGAATTTCTTTGAGAAACTTGGCATACCTGGACATTTGAGAGATAGCATCTACAAAAGAAATATTAATATATAAATATTTTAAAATTTTAAAAAGTTAAAAAATTTCTTATCTGGATGCTATATTTGTCTCTCTGGGAACGGTAGTGGTGGCACATAGGGCTTCATATTTGGATCGACAAACTGTATACCTAGAGACTATCCATCTACTGGTTATTTTGGTGATTGATAAATTTTAGTTGATGGTTTCTTATTTATAATTGGCTCTTCAGTCTCTTTCTTCTGATGTGGCTCCTCCTATTTTTTATCACTTCTTAGGGTGATAGCATTAACTTGCTCCCTTGGATTAGTCTCCATGTTGCTAGGCAAGAATCCCTGAGGTCTCTCGGAGATTATCTTAGCCATTTGACGTATTTGCATCTCCAAATTTTGAATTGCTACTGCTTGATCTCGCCTAAGCTTGGCTTCCAAATTTTTTATAGTTGCTTCTTGATTTTGCATGAATTTGACCATCAGCACCTCCATGTTGGACTTCTTTTCAGGTACTTGGAACCCCGGGGGTGACTATTATGCTGCATTTTGATTGCTCCATATGAAATTTGGATGCTGCCTCCACCCTTGATTGTATGTGTTGGAGTAGGAATTATTTTATTATGGTCTAAAAAAATTACCAACATAATTAGCTGTATCAGTTGCTTTAGCAAAAGGATTACCTATCTGGCAGTTGCTTGTATCGTGTCCTCCTCCACACATATCACAAGTGATGCTCTGAATAAGCATAGCTATTCCCTTCAAGTTGTTGACTTCGATTCTAAGGGCTGCAACTTTAGCTAGTAAGGTTGGCACGCAATCTACTCCCTACATAGTTGCTGCTCTTTTCGGCATGATGCATTCTATTTGCCATTGATAGCTATTTGATGCCATCTTATCAATCAGATCAAAGGCTTCTTCCTCTATTTTTTGATTAATGATTCCTCCTGCTGCTGCATCAATCATAGAACGATTAGTAGGAGATAAACTATTATAAAAAATTTATACGTAAAGCCATACGGATAGTTGATGATGTGGACATCTCCTTAGCAATTTCTTGAAATGCTCCCAAGCCTCATACAGTGTCTCCATGTCCATCTACATAAAAGAAGTGATATCGTTGTGGATCTTGGCAATCTTGGAAGGTGAAAAGTACTTAACTAAGAATTTTTGGGCTAGGACATCCCAAGTTATGATAGAATCTGTAGGAAGAGAATGAAGCCAACTTTTAACTTTATCTCATAAAGAAAAAAAAATAACCTTAATCTAATAGCATCATCTGACATCTCATTAATTTTAAAAATATCATAAAGTTCAAGAAAGTTAGAAATATGGGCATTTGGATCATCATGCACGTGTCCATTGAATTGAACAATTAATTGAATCATTTGGATCATTGCCGATTTTATTTCAAAATTGTTTACTCGCACAAGCAGTCTCCTGATGCTCGAAGCTGCATCGGCTATAAATGGTGTGATATAATCGTTTAATAGATGATGTACTGCTCGAATAGCTTTATATTATCCCTCGATCGCTATATCCAATTTCAGATTGATGTCATTAGGATCTTCAGCTGTCATATTTCTTTCTTGTTGTAGTCTTCTGATGGTCCTTTCAATTTCTAGATCTAAAGATAGTAAGTTACTATGTCCAATACGTGTCATGCACTGAACAAATTTAAAAATAAAGTAAGAACATAAATTAAAAATAAAATTCTAAAGTAAAGCTAAGATCAAAATTTTAATATTATTTTAGATATAAGCTCCGATAATGGCACCAAAAACTTAATGCATGCTAATCTATAGCTATGGCAAGTACACCAGTCGATCAAGTAATAAAGTAAGTGAGTAGAGTATCATCCCTAGAGGATTAAAAAATAAGTACTGATAAGCTCTTTCCTATGCTTTATTTAGAAGACTGATTTATGAGAATAAAAAAATAAAAAATAAAATAAAAAAATAATTAAAAATTATAAGAAAATAGAGAGAGTATAATTATTAGGGTTTTAAACTTAAGAGCAATAGGTTATTAAGGCAATCGATTCACCAATTCAGTCAATACAATATTTAGATTATTAGGTTAATTTTATTTCATATGATAGTGGAGTCTCCTAGTTTATTCACTATCCTTTGGTCTAGGCGTAGCAAAACTATCAATATTTATTAATTATCCTTTGGTCTAGGTATAATTTAAATAAATATTGATGCATTAAGTTTTGTGAAATTCTCTAATTAAAATATGTTGCGTCCAAAGCGCATTAAAATTTCTGCATGCATATGAATTCTAATTTGATTCATAATACAAGATATATAATCAAAAAGCAATAACATAGATGTACTTGGTCCGTATCATCTATGCTCATCTGATCAATTAGAAGATGACCAATAATCTAAAAGCATTAAGATCAGATTTATATACTCCTCATTAATAAAATTTAAAATTAAAAATAAGTCATACTGAATATTGCATCAAAAGAGTGGCTACACCTTAGCCTTAGTAAAAGAAAATTTAGTTCATGATAACAAGTTCAAAAATAGCAAATAAAATAAAAAATATGAAGAAATTAGACTGTTTATTCGCTAAAATTGGTTGTTCGTTGCTCTTGATGTGGAGAACTCGATGAAGAAGAAAGTTGCTTTGTATACCGGCCTTCGGAAGAAGAAAAGAAGAGGAAAGAAAAATAATAAAAAAAACTCTTTCTCTTCTCTCCCTAAACACCTCTCTCTCTCTGTTCTCTCTATTTCTCCCTATTTTTTCTTTATTTTCAACTCCATATTTTTGTTCTCCTCCTCTTCTCTTCGGCAACAGCAGGCAGTAGGCCTTTAAATAGGCTAATCCAGATGGTCTTAGGTCAAAATCCCATTGAAATCGGGTTTAAAACTCTCAAAATAACTTAAAAAGAGCCCTGGATCAATTCTAACCATTGGATGTCGATCAAACGGGCCAAAAACCACTCAAAAATTATTTTAAAAATCCAAATCAAGTCGAAATTCATTTGGACCATTGGATCAGCCTTGAAGATCGAATCTGGGCCTTCAGATTGTGCCTAAAGAAGTCTCTGATTCTTTGTTTAAAATTGGTAATGCATGTCCACCATTGGATCTCAATCGGGAGCTGCATTCGTCGTTCCTCAGCACACAAATTTTCGCCATTCGATCAAATCCCATCGAACAGCATCCGTCGGATTAGGCAAAATTTTTAGAATACTTCCTGTTCCTTCAGCCAATCAGAGCGTGCTTGTCCTCATGAAATCTTCGAAATGCCCTCGCCTAGTTACTATAGCGGTCCACCATGTGCCGTGAAAAATCCTGACATCGGCATGATGTAAGCTGAGCATCAGCGAGCGATCGATCTGAGCATGATCAGGCTGGATGATCTATTGAGCCAGTTTTTCTAAGCCAATTTGAACCAGACCGGTTGGCTTTTTTTTTAAATCATTTTCTTTGAAATTTAATTTCGGGCTCGTTTGAAGTCCGTTTTGCTTGAAATTTATTTCATCTGATCTAAAAAAATAAGATCTTCATATTGATGGCCTTCTTTTCTATATAAAATTAATAACAATATTAATTTTTTAAAAATAAAATAATTTATTTTATAATTTAATACTTTTATTATTGTTATTTTACTACTTATCAATTAGGAGAGAACTAGAAATGTGCTATCACTCAGATTAAGGCCAAAACTAAACTCTCTTCATCCAATAGCTCTCATATGAATTAGAAGTCTTTATAATGCTCTCTAAGAATCCTATCTAGTAAATTCGGTCATTGATTTAAAATCATTTTTCCTCTCCTAAATTTCACAAAAATCTCACATATTATAAGCATATTGATTTATCAGACCCAATCCTCAACTACTTTTCTATCAGATGTACCTATTTTATCTCTATGAAAAATCAAAATTTTATAAAACTTAACCAGAGGTCGGCTCATGATTGACTCATGATCGACTCATGGTCGGAAACTAGGTTTTTAAACCCGAGCCCTCTCCTCCTCGTCTCATCTTACCCTACCACTGTTCAACCCTAGACTGTTTCTAAGGTAGTGAGGGACCCTCCATTGCAACCTCTATCTATCATCTGTCCATTTTTTCCTTGGATTCATCCTCCACCCGTGCGAAATGAGGCGTGGGAGAAAAATCCAAGTTGCCTAAAGAAGATTAAATCCTATGGAGGAGCATTAATCTTCAAGCGATGGTGATTTCGACTATAACAAAGGTAACACCATTCCTCAATCACCTGTTCCTCCTTACTCTCTACTGGACCATCAAGTAACAATCAGGAGAAATGTGGATTGATTGGGAGGGATTAAAAATCAACACTTGGATCCAATCCCAACAATGGGAGCATTTCTTCTCCCTCAACCAATCCACCTATCCTTGTTTGGTTCAAGAGTTTTATAGATGCATGATTAGGGATGAGGATGATCTGAAAAGCACAGTGAAGAGAGTCATCTTCCACCTCACACCTGAGAGACTTGGATAAATTTGGGGTCTGCCCACTGAGGGAGTTGCACCATAGTGGCCATTTGATAGGGATTTTGCCCTTAGATTGATCACTGGATTGGAAAGTCTTGAAGGAATCACCAAGCTAGAAGCTAATAGTCTGTCCATAGAAATGAGAGTTCTCAGTCACATTGTTGCTCGAATTATTTTCCTTAAGACCAGTAGATTTGATCTAGTTTCTGATAGAGTTATTGGGATTGTGGACTATATTATTCGAGGTGTGTAGCTCAACCTTCCTTTATTGATCTTTAGACAGATGAGGGATGGAGTAGAAAGGGCCAGAGAATATCTCCCTTATGGTATGGCATTGACCTTAGTCTTTAAGGAGGTTGTGATTGATTTTAAGAGAGGGCTTTTCTTGCATATGAGACATACAGATACATATAGGAAGAAAACACTCATTAGAATGGGGTATCGAAAGTTGAATGATAGATGGGTCAAGAGAGCTTCAGGATAGGAGCATCCACAAGCCAAAGATGGAGCCGGACCTAGTCAGACTGTAGATATTTCTCCGGTATAGTCTTCGACTGAGCCAATCATAGACCCATTCACCACTCCCCCAGATCCATTTGCCAGTACTCATCCTCCTCTAGATCAAACTATTGATGATCAGGCCATCCGAATCATCCACACTATTTTAGATGGACTGAGACATCAGATGGAGGGGATCCAGACCGAGATAGCTAGGTTGGCATCTGAGGTTGGGCATCTGACTCAGCTTATGGAGCAGAGAGAGAGATTCAGCATGTCCTCTGATATGATCACATCACTATTAGCATCCATAGGATAGTTAGTGGATACTCTGAGGACTCATGCTCTACCAAGATCGACGGTAGTAGCGACCATCGCAGCAGCGACCGTCGTAGAGGCAACAGCTAAGGGAGTAGCATCTACTGCAGCTGCTGACATAGTTGAGGTAGATCCAGATATTTTTTTTATTCTATCTTCAATTTTTGAGCCTCCTCCTAGTGCACCTGATCAGCCTCCTACCACTCAGCCTCCTCCTAGACCCCTTAAGACATATTCCAGAGTTGGAGGACCATCCACTCGTACCAAGAGCAGGAGAGCGACTAGAGCCAACTCCTCCACCACACTGGATGTCCCCTCTGATTGATCTACTAGGACCTAGGTCTTCTTATTTAGGTCTTAGTATATATCTATATAGTGTGTTAGGATCTAGTCATGGTATTAGGTCTTAGTTATGTTATCCATATCATCTTGTTGTTGATGACACCTTATCTTAGGCTTTTGTGTGTGTTGTATGAAAGTACCTTATCTTGATCATGATATGTACTGCTTGAGTATCTTTTTATATGCAGTACATACCCCTATGAATTATGTACTTTCTTTGTATATGTATGAATATTTTCTTTTATATTCTTTTCTTGCAATTCATTCTTTGATGATGACAAAAAGGGAGAGAAAAAGATAAGTATAAAGAAAGGGGGAGTACATACACAAAGATGAAAGAGAAAAAGATAAGCATAAAGAAAGGAGGAGGAACACAAATAAAAATAACAAGAAAAATGAAACAAAGATAATAAGTGACTCATATCTTAAAAATTCTAAAAATATAATATATACTAAAAATTTAACACAAAATGGCACATTAATAGTACATACCATAAAATTTAAAAATTTCTTAATTAGTGGTACACTTTGCTTTTAACAAATAGAAAGGGGGAGGATCTTTGAAATTAAAATGGTTAATTAATACAAATGGATGAACTTGCATGAAATTTGAATTTGTATTTGAAATATTGCTCTCTTCACTTTGAATATTTTTTTTAAATTTGCAAATGTTATGTATAAACTCAAAGGTTTTGTCATCATCAAAAAGAGGAAGATTGTTGACCCCAGGTATGATTTTGATGAATAACAAAATATTTGAGTCTATTTTGGATACTAATATTTTGGTTGAAGTATTTAAGATAAAGTTCAAGAAGACAGAAATCCATCTCAATGAAGCTTTATGTTTTTTATCGAAAGAATCAAGAAAAAAGAGCAAAAGAGATCAAGCCAAATGTGTTTCAAAGAATATTGGATTAAGAATGAACAAAAGAAAAGTTTAGAGTTGAATCCAGCAAAGTTTCAGCAATTGGCACAGTTAGGAGTTGATCATGAGTTGATCAGAGCTTGACTCATGGAGGAGTCGACTCATGAAAAGTGGGAGCTGACTCTCGACTCAGTAAAGACGTCAGTTCAGGAATAGAATGATATATATTTTATCCTACAATTGGAGTTGACTCATGAAATTCAGGAGTCGACTTCAGCATGCAGAACTGGCACGGGATAGAAATACAAAAGATCAGACTTTTCATCTTGCAGTTGGAGTCGACTCAAGGATCTGGAGAGTCAACTCCTGAGTTTCTGACAGTCCCAATGGCTAATTTTCAGAACTATCCAGATTCTATTTTTCACCCTCTAAATGGGCTTTTTTGATGTTCCAACGGCTATAAATCCATTTTTGGACTTTTCAGCTTGGATTAGAAGGCTTCTAAAGTCAGATTAAGGATGAGAAACTCAATATATAAAAGCAAGAAAGTAAAAAACGTCAGCAACTTTTAAAAAATCTATATGCAGACCAAATAGTGAGCATTTAAGAGCCTTCATTGCTATTTAATCACTCATCCAGCTGTGCAATCAAGGCATTCTTAATAGGAAAAAGGAAGCATTCATTGCTAAAGCCCTCCAACCACTCATCTTGTGCATTAAAGCTTCAAATCTGCTCTTCAAAGGAGTTTTTTTTGTTTTAAATTTCTGCAATTCTGAAATCATTATATGTTAAGTTTTAAAGGACTGAAACTTGGGGAATAGGCTCATCCAAGCCTTGAATTAGATTTATACAAGCCTAGGAGTGGTTTGGGGTTAGGTTTTGGTTGGTTAGCCCATAAAATCAACTGAATTTTGATCATGAGTCCAGTGAAAATAATCTTACTGTAATCTTGGAGATTATAGTGGAATTCTTAAATGGAGTGCTTGAGGAGTGGATGTAGGTATTGGGTTTGACACCGAACCACTATAAAAACTTTATGGCTTTGTGTGTGTGATTATTTTCTTTAGTTGCTATTATTTTTTGCACATTTAAATCACTGCATTTTCAGCATATCAATATTCAAATTCTGCATAAACACTTAGTAATCTAAAAAACTTTTGAAAAACCCAATTCACCTGGGCAATGATTTTCTTAGTGAGATTGAGAACCTAATTCCTTATAAAAAATATTGTGGTTGCACAACAAACCTTTTATATGTTCAAAGGTAAGAAACTCTTTCCAATTGCATCTTATGCAATTCTCAATATAACCCCAACCTCTAAAATATTAATAATCTTGTGTTTACACAACAAACTATAATATTTTAGTTAAGTAGGATCCTTCATTTCTATACAGTCAAAATGAAATATAATTGCTCTTATGGTTTCATAATAAAGCAGCATACCCAAAATGCTGTAAACATCTCAATGCACTAGATTAATATTACATCAGTCCCCATAATAGATCTTGTGGTTACATAACAAACCTAATATGCATGGTTCATGACATAATAATGACCTAGCATGAAGGAAGGCCTTAATGTAGAGTAAATATAATCCTAAACACCTCAATTTAGAATTAAATTAATCTAATCAGTCAAGTAAGTGGGAGAGAGGTGGGGGTCATCCCATTGCTTTTCTTAGACACCAATAAATTGGTCAGATCAGACAACGAAACTAATTAGAAATCATATTATTTTTACCAATCATGAACCACTTTTTTAGATATCGATTAATCAATTAAACATTCAAACTGGTTCTACAATCAGTTAATTATACTACAACTTAATATAATTTTATAGAGAGCTTTAATTGATCTCTATACATATTCTAATTTAAATCATACTAAATATATTAATATATCAATCATAATATATAACAAACACATCAACATGTTAAATCATTCTAGGACAACCATCATTACATAGTGAATATATATCACTATATCAAGGCAACCTTATAGAATGATATATACATCATAATCTAATTATGATTAAACAAAAATGATCACATCATATAAATAATATGCTAAATAAATTAAATATGATCATATCATATTTATAATTTTATCATTAATATATAAACATAGCAATATATGATGATTTAACCTAATAAGGCTTGCTCCGATACCACTGTAGGGGTTGATGTATAAGACGAAAGCATGAATTTCAAAGCAAAAATTATGAAATCATAAAATCAAACCTGAGCCCTAGGATCACCTTATTAGAATTTAAATCATATCATATATATTTATAACATAAATTAGGATATTGGAACTTACCTCTGATTGCTTAATCCTAATTACTTGACCTTGATTGCCGGTAGCAGTTTGTCAGAGGTTCCATCAGGTGCCCACATGTTCATCCTCCAACGTTGATTCATACAGAGACTTGATCAAGACACCAACATCTTTGATTATTTTAATTAAAATTTTTATAATAAGAACTTTAATTATTTGGGCATAATCTTTCCCAGTCTTTACTGTCATCCTTCTGGCCTATCCTTTCTTATCTTTCTTTTCTCCTCATATTTATTTACTATCTTCCTAAGCTCTTGTCCTAAAGCAAACCTTTTGTCCTTAATTAGGACTTGTCTTAACAAGGAAAGGAAGAAAGAAATTGGACAAGTAGGGAGAGTGGTAAGAAAGAAAGAAGAGTTTTGAATCACTTGGACTCTCGGAGTGCACCCCTATTTATAATGTACGTATGGGTGCTTCATGAAAATTTCACACCTTCTCCTCATCCTCATCTCACGCCCAATCATAGATCTCAAGCCTAATCTAATTTTTATGCCATGTGAAATTTTGTAGACTTAGTCCAAGATGTGCCTTAAAGCAAAAGGACTCTTCAGACTAATTCCACGTAAGTTTCTTATGAAGAGTCGCAACTCTTTACAAATGGCATCAATTATTAAGGGCTTTGATCAGATTAGATGGTCATCCAATGGCCAGGAAGGAGGCGCCACATCAAAAGAAGGCATGGAGAAAATTGGCATGGAAAAGTCAAAGTTTCAAAAGCTTTGACTTAGTCCAAGTGGCGCCAATTTAAATGAAGGGATGGCTAGGAGTTTCAACCTTATCCATCTTTTTTTTAAATAAACACTAAAGTATTTAATCTACAGAAGGACTCCTTATGCACCTCTTCTTAGATCTGAAAACCACGTAATTATTTGTTACATGAAAACAAATGGATAAGAAAAATGGCACTAACTAATTCCATGCGCTAAGAGTCCAGCACATTAAGCCATTTCCATGCGCCAAGAGAGAGACTCTCTGGCACATAGAACTCTGGTATTAGGCACCCAATCCCTTGGTCAACTAGCCAAGGGTTAACCTAATTAATGACCAAAATTGGATCTAATTAGCCTAAATAGGAATCCGATTCGAATCTAGGTGCTAAGGTATGCAACATGTGCTAGCATGTTCAACTTGCAAACATGATCTAATCTAATTAGACCATTGATCAATTTTTTGTGTGTGTGATCCATTGAATTCCACATCTAGCCAGTAGTGGATCTAGATATGATTTGACCTAATCTGATTAGAACTTAACCAAATCAATTTAGATCAAAACTAGCTAATCCAATTTGATCAATTAGAACACTTTCTAATTAACGATCAAATTAAACTCTTTAATTCGATCGAACCCACAAAACAAGATTGACGTATAGCAACGTATCATGTCTACCCAGAAGATATAGAATTTTGATGAAAATATGAAAAATATGCTTTAGTGGAAAGTTACCATGCAACAAGATCCTTCGATCATCCTGCATCCCGAATATAACTTTGGATATGGAAAAATGTCAAACCCAATTTTATATTCATATTTCTCTCAATCATAAGATGATGATTCGATTAATGAAATATTAGAAATCATTTCTATTGGAGATAAACCCATGCCTATTAAAGTTTGGCTAAGACTCCGACTCTTGATCAGTTCCATCTAGTTGCAACTATAACAATTGAATCTCAGCCCGTAGGAGTATTCAAACTCTGAATTATTTTGAGATGGTCGATCTTCAACACTGTAGTTAGATAATCCGATTGATTGAAAAGATCGATTTTGGATTCAACGAGATATTACGAATTTTTTCTCCAGATGAACTTGAATAATTAATGCTTCTATCCCAAAGAATCGACTAAGTCTTTGGCTCCTGTGCATCCCGTTCGGTCGATCTCCTTTCGATAACCTATGTGGCCCCACTTGGACGAACTTTCTTGGATCTCCTTTTAGCAGAATCTTAGTCAAACTCTTGGATTTCTCCTTTAGTAAAACTTTTTCAGCAGCCAAATTTCTTTTGAACTGCCTCAGACGAACTTCAGTGTTTTATCATTATTCATCGGTGAGCAACCCTGAAAATGGCCGAACCTCAGAGGAACAGTAGAGATGCCAGTGCTTCAGTCATGCTTGCTTATGGCGGCCTTCAGTCAATACTTGATTTGGGCGGATCCCTCATAGCTGGACTTCTTTTGGTTGGACGTCTTTTGGACCTCTTCGTCGATCGAACTCCTGCCGGACTTCTCTTCCGACCGAATTCCTTCCAGTCGCTTGAAAGGACCACAGCGTACACCTTCAACATAGCAAATAAAAGCCAACGCACGGTCAATCTTGAGAACACCCGAACTCCTCTAGAATAACAATGTCTAAGAGCCCTTCATCGCTTGCAACTATCCCATCCAAACTCCAGCTATTAGGTCTACAACAGACTAGCATGTCACAATAATGAATACCATCCTCCGTAACAAACCCCACATAGTCCCAAACGGCCCACTACCAAGCGGTTGCGGCTATCACTATCAATTTGTTATAGGCTCTGGGGCTATAAAAGAGACCATCCAAATATATTTTCTTCAGACTCTCTTCTTCTTTCTAAAACTCTGCAACTTTCTTGACTGAGCACTCTATTTCTATTGATCGAAAGAGCTGACTTGACCGTCAAAGGATCTTACCGAAGCCACCACCCCAGGCTCTAGATGAAACTTATTTTGTAGGTCACCGACGGTGACCTCATCTTCTCCGACTCTAGCACTTCTCCGGTGACAACCAGATTTCACACCAACGGGATTGGCGCTAGAAGGAGGGCTCCCTCTATCTTTTGAGGTTTTCTTGTTCTTAAAGGAGTGCTCAGCAGAGATCTCTACTTCTCCTCCAGAGTCCTCCTTTCCAAAAAAGATGCCTCCCAAAAAAGCTTCAATCTGATGGACAACGATCTCCACTACCAGATCCCATCCAGATCTACCCGTCCCTATTTCATCCCTAACAACTCAAGCTCCACCTACAGCAATGATGAACGTGGAGTAGCTCAACCTACTAGTCTAGCAGGTTCATGACTTCACGAAAGCAGTACAGACCATACGATAGTAGTTGCCTCTGGTGCCAATTTGGTTGGAGCAGACTTCTTCAGAGCCCCATGATCCGATCTGAGGATGGCCAACTCAGGCTAGCAGGTCGGTAACCTCCAAAAAAGGAAAGCAGAGGGCCAAGAGCCCCTGCTCTGATCATGACTCTACCCCTGAGGGGACTTTGCCTTTGTTCAGTCAGAAGACCTTGGAGACCCATAATTGAGAGAATCTCCTGGATCAAAAATTGCAAGAGATAAATCGACGGATCGAGAAACTCCACCGTGCTCTTCCCTCCCATGATAATGATATCTATACTGACCCTCCTTTCTCTCACTGCATCATGCAGGAACCTATCCCGCCTAACTTCAAGCTCCCTCAATTCGAGAGCTACGATGGGACTATCGATCTAGTCGACCATCTGAAGGTCTTTCGGATAATGATGCTACTTCATGACGTACCAAATGTCATCCTTTACCGAGCCTTCCCATCCACTTTGAAGGAAGCAACTAGAAACTAGTATTCGGCCCTTAAGTCGGATATCATTTTTTTTTTTCGATTAGATAAGCCATCCATTTGTGGCTCATTTTGTTAGTAGCCAATGTCCTAAGTGAGGTTCAAAATTCCTCATCAGCATTAAGCAGCAAGAGAGAGAATCCATCTGAGCTTATGTCAATCACTTCAATGTAGCTGCCCTAAAAGTCCAAAATCTGGACCAATCTATCATAATGGCCGCTTTAAAAAGCAGCCTTCAGAAGAATAATCTACTATTCTTCCTAAAAAAGAAGTATCTTAGAAATTTTGCCGATATGCTAGCTTGGACTGATGGGTATGGCCGAGCGAAAGAGGCCTTCAAGGCTAAGAATAATGAAGCCATTGGAGAGCGGTGAGTGATCGAGCCAGGCAGGCCTGCATCTGAAGAGAAGCAGAAAGAGGTTCGACCGTGCTCCCGGACTACCTCCGAGTGCAAGTGAGCTTGAACTCCTCCTTAAACTCATCATCCAAGAAGCCCTGATAGAAGGGCGCGATGGGGCTCTCTCCTTTGAAGGTTCCACAACTATGCCCCTCTCAATGCTCCAAAAATTTAAGTATTGATGAAGATCAAGGAGTAACTACCTAAACCAAAGAGGATGCGCACTCATCCTAGTAAGCGCAATCCCAATAAGTACCATCTCTATCATCGTGACCACGACCATGATACTGAAGAATGTATTCAGCTCCAGGACGAATTCGAGGAGCTTATCAGGCGAGGCTGGCTTGGTCGATTCCTACGACGTTAGCCCGAAGGAAGAGAGGATCAGCCAAGAGCACTGTTGCAATCTAAACCATTGAGAGGATAGGAGCAATAAGGAGATCGACCACCTCTCGACGTCATTAACACCATATCTGATGGACCTCGATGAGGGGAGGCTAGCGGATTAGCAAAGCCCGAGAAGAGGCAGAGAATTAAGAAACCCACCGCTTTCACCAATGAGGATGCCCAGGGAGTTCAATTTTTGCATAACGATGCAATTGTAATTACTTTAAATATCGTAGACTATGATGTACACCGCATTCTTGTTGGTAATGAAAGTTTAGCATATGTCTTATTTTATGATGCTTTTTCCAAAATGTCTATACCTAATGGTCGGCTGGGATCGATAAACTCTCCATTAGTGGGCTTTACTGATGATGCGATACCGATTGAGGGCATAATAACTTTGGTTGTGGCTATAGGACAATATCCAAGGCAATCCAGGGCACAGGTAAACTTTCTGGTAGTGAAAGCCCCATTGGCTTATAATGCGATCCTCGATCGACCTGGTCTAAATGCACTTCGAGTAGTAGTGTCAACATATTATTTGAAGGTGAAGTTTCTAACAAGCTATGAGATCGGAGAGATCAGAGGAGACCAAACCTTGGCAAGCCACTATTACTCCATGGTCCTACAGAAAAATACCCAGTCCGACCTTTGCCTTGTTGATGGACTAGATGTCCACGATGACCTTATGGAGGAGCGAGGAGAGCCTATGGAAGACCTTGTTTCCATCCCATTAAACAATAGAAATATGGGACACATTGTATAGATCAGCTCTAACTTGGGGGATAAGATCTGAGAGCAACTCATTACCTTCCTTCGAAGAAATGCGGATGTCTTCGCTTGGATCCCAATGGATATGCCGAGGATTGATGCCAAGATCATGGAACATCGGTTGGCTGCTGATCCCAAGTGTCGATGAGTAAAAAATAAGATGCACAGCCATGCTTCGGAGAGGTAGAAAGTAATTGCAGAAGAAGTCGACAAGCTCCTCAAGATTGGATTCATCCGAGAAGTTAACTATCCAAGCTGGATCTCAAATGTGATGCTCATCAAAAAGATGAACGACAAGTGAAAGATGTGTATAGACTTCAAAAAATTGAACAAAGTCTGTCCAAAAGATAGCTACTTTCTACCTAGGATTGATCAACTAGTGAACGCAACCTCAAGCCATGAGCTCCTCACCTTCATGGATGCCTTTTTTGACTACAACCAAATCCGGATGGTGCCAGTGGATTAGAAGAAAATCGCTTTTATTACTGACCGTGATCTTTACTGTTATAGGGTTATGCCTTTTGAACTCAAGAATGCAGGAACAATGTACCAACACCTGATCAACAAAATCTTCAAAGAGCAGATCGATCGAAACATGAAGGTGTATGTGGACGACATGCTCATCAAGAGCCAAGCTTCAATAAATTACATCGCCGACATCGAAGAGACCTTTAGTGCACTTAAGAAATATAAGATGAAGTTGAACCCGACCAAATGCACCTTCGATGTGACCTCAAAAAAATTTTTGGGATTTATGATGTCGAGGCACGGGATTGAGATAAATTCAGAGAAAATTTGGACTATTCAGAAGATGATCACTTCAAAAATAATTAAAAAAGTTCAATGCCTGATTGAAAAAGTGACATCCCTAAACTACTTCGTCTTGAGATCAGCCTAGCGATGCATGCCCTTCTTTCAAGTTCTCAAGCAACCAAAGAGCTTTTGCTGATGGTGGAATGCCAACAGGCATTTGAGGAGCTTAAAACCTACCTCAGCTCACCCCCATTGCTGGCAAAATTTGAGTCTGGAGAAGAATTATTCTTATATCTAGCAGTCTCTCCGACAGTCCTGGCAGCAGTCCTGGTCAAGGAGAAAATGAAAGTGCAGCGATCGATCTACTATATAAGTCAGGTCCGGAGGAATGTAGAGATCAGGTACTCTAAATTACAAAAATTGACTTACTCTCTTCTAATTGCTGTCAGAAGACTCCGATCTTACTTTCAAGGGCATACCATAACTGATCTTATGGATCAACCAATTAAAGCAGTTCTTCATCGAACAAATGCCTCCGAAAGAATCATAAAATGGACAATCAAGCTTATAGAATTTGACATCAACTATCGATCTCGACCATCGATCAAAGTCTAGATATTACCAGATTTTATAGTATAATGCACTATGCCAAATGAGGTCGAGCTTGAACAAAATAAAATCGGCATTTTATGGTTGCAACCAAGCCCCTCCAAAGAGAGAGCCAACCTTCTCGAAGGTTTTTGGGCCCTGTATGTGGATGGTTCATCCAATGCTGCTGGAGTAGGCATGGGGTTGGTCTTGATTAACCCCGAGGGAGTCATTGATGCATGCTAATCTATAGCTATGGCAAGTACTCTTATCGATCAAGTAATAAAGTAAGTGAGTAGAGTATCATTCCTAGAGGATTGAAAAATAAGTACTGAAAAGCTCTTTCCTATGTTTTATTTAGAAGACCGATTTATAAGAATAAAAAAATAAAAAATAAAATAAAAAATAATTAAAAATTATAAGAAAATAGAGAGAGTGTAATTATTAGGATTTTAAACTTAAGAGCAATGAGTTATTAAGACAATCTGTTCACCAACTCAGTCAATACAATATTCAGGTTATTAGGTTAATTTTATTTCATGTGATAGTGGAGTCTCCTAGTTTATTCACTATCCTTTGGTCTAGGTATAGCAAAACTATCAATATTTATTAATTATCCTTTAGTTCAGATATAATTTAAATAAATATTGATGCATTAAGTTTTGTAAAATTCTCTAATTAAAATACGCTGTGTCCAAAATGCATTAAAATTTCTGCATGCATATGAATTTTAATTCGATTTATAATACAAGATATATAATCAAGAAGCAATAATATATATGTACTTGATCCATATCATCTATGTTCATCAGATCAATTAGAAGATGGTTAGTAATCTAAACGTATTAAAATTAGATTTATATACTTCTCATGAATAAAATTTAAAATTAAAAATACATCATACTGAATATTCCATCAAAAGAGTGGCTACACCTTAGCCTTAGTAAAAAAAAAATTAGTTCATGATAACAAGTTCAAAAATAATAAATAAAATAAAAAGTATGAAGAAATTAGACTATTTATTTGCTAAAATTGGTTGTCTGTTGCTCTTGGTGTAGAGAACTCGATGAAGAAGAAAGTCGCTTTGTGTATCGGCCTTCGAAAGAAAAAAAGAAAAGAAAAAAAAATAACAAAAAATAAACTCTTTCTCTTCCCTTCCTAAATACCTCTCTCTCTGTTCTCTCTATTTCTCCTTATTTTCTCTTTATTTTCAACTCTATATTTTTGTTCTTCGCTTAGTTATTGTAGCGGTCCACCGTGCACCATGAAAAATTCTAACATCAGCATGACGTAAGTTGGGCATCAGCGAGTGATCGATCTAAGCGCGGTCAGGTCGGATGGTCTACTAAGCCAATTTTTCTGAGCCGATTCGAACCAGACTGGCCCATTTTTTTTTAATTTATTTCTTTTGAAATTCAATTTTGGACTCATTTGAAGTCCGTTTTGCTTGAAATTTATTTCATCTGATCTAGAAAAATAAGATCTTTATATTAGTGGCCTTCTTTCCTATATAGAATTAACAAAAATATTAATTTTTTTAAAATAAATTAGTATATTTTTAATATTTTTATTAGTATATTTTTACCACTTATTACATCCCCCAACTTAGTCATTGCTAGTCCCTTAGCAATGCTTTATTTAATATTATGTTTCAATAAGATCATCCATCAAAAAGATAAATCTAGAGTTAAAGATCAAAAAGTTTAGAAAATATCACCAACTAAGCATTGAGCTTCAGAAGCAAATTTTGTAGTCAGTACAATTAACAACTTTCTTAGATTACCTCAAAGATCTACCGTACTTATGTTCATGATGACTAACTTAGCATTTTAGTATTAATTTAAAGGACAAAAGTATCCTCTTTTATCACATATTTTGGTTAATTTTCTATATATTCTCAATTTTATACTCATGAATTAAGGTAGCTTTCACACTGCCTCATTTCTTTTTTTTTAATGCTGAGCATCCTGGCCTTTCCTCCACCATTTTACATGAATTGCCATACTTGACCTAGGTGTAGAGACCCAGTTACTAGACTTTGAACAATTCACATATACTCTATCTTTTGCACTTTATTTTTAGGTAGGTGGCTCTTTTCTTAAATTCAAATTTCTTTGATTAGAATGTATATTAATTATCAATTTTTAGTGATAATTGAATCCTGAGTTGGCTTTATAATCAATACCTACTTTGTCTTGTTAGTGTGCATGTGCAATTAGAAGTACTAATAGTCTTTTGATGACCTAAGTAGGCTGCTAAAAGTCTGACCAACTAATCTACTTCTTTAACTCGTTACATTCATTAATAGATACTTCTATCTTTTATCACTTATCCAGTCTATCTTGCTCAAGATTTTTTTTTTGACACATGATTTAATTTTTTTTTTTTATCCTCCAACTTATTCTACATTGTCTCAAAGGAGAAAGAAAATATAAAGGTGCAATAAAGAATAGGAAGGAATACATCTAATTTGGTTCAGTTTGGTTCTTTGAAACTTTGAAATTTGGCTTGAGCTCTCATTGATTTTTCTCTGCAAAATTAAAAATATATACCAAAACAGTAAAAGAGCAACAATAAATTATTAAAAAATTAAAAAAAAATGATCAAAACTAAAAGAAAAGAAACAATCTATCTAGTAAGTTCTGATTTATAGTCTTTAGCTTGACTTTCTTAAGACTCTAGGTTGGATCTTGTAATTGAAATGCTTCCTTCTTTTTCTCAAAACTTCCATCAATGTAATTTTTCAGCCTGTGATCATTTATCTTGAAGGTACCTTTTGATTCGTTAAAGATCTCTACTGCTCCATATGGAAATACCTTAGTAATTGTATAGGGACCTGTCCATCTTGATTTTAGCTTTTTTGAAAATAAATATAGTCGTGAACTATACAAGAGAACTTGCTGTCCCTCATGGAGTTCTCTTTTTACAATATGGTTATCATGCCATTTCTTAGTACGTTCTTTATAGATCTTGGCATTCTCATAGGTATGGTGGCGAAATTCGTCCATCTCATTCATTTGCATCAACCTATTCTTTCTTACAACTTGTATATCAAAGTTAAGAATTTTCATGGCCCAATATGCTTTATGTTCTAGCTCAACAGGGAGGTGGCATGCTTTTCCAAAGAGTAGCCTATATGGGGATATACCAATAGGTGTTTTATATGCAGTCCTATATGCCCACAATGCATCATCTAATTTTAATGAGCAGTCTTTCCTAGATGCACTTATAGTCTTTTCTAAAATTTTCTTTAATTTCCTATTAGACACCTCTACTTGACCACTAGTTTGTGGATGATATGGGATAGCTATTTTATGAGTGATACCATATTTGCTTAACAGATTTTTAAATTATTTATTATAAATGTGTTTACCTCCATCACTAATGATTGCTCTAGGAGTATCAAAACATATAAAAATATGCTTTTTTAAAAATTTGACAACTACCTTAGCATCATTAGTTGGAAAAGATGCTGCTTCTACCCATTTTGAAACATAATCTACAGCCACAAGTATATATTGATTTGAAAAAGAACTAGAAAAAGATTTCATAAAATCAATACCCCAAACATCAAAAATTTCACACACAAGAATATTGTTTAAAGACATTCCATATCTCCTAGAGAGATTTTCAGTTCTTTAATAGCGATCACATGAAGAGACATAAGTATGAGCATCTTTAAATAGAGAGGGCCAATAAAAACCTGATTGAAGAATCTTATAAGCTGTTCTAGTTGGGCCAAAATGTCCTTCTACCTCTCGGTCATGACAATGATGTAGAATTTTCTCCATTTCTCTCTGGAATGCATCTTCTAATGACCTGGTCTGCACAACACTTATACAAGAAGGGTTCATCCCAAAAATAATATTTAACAATAGATAAGAACCTCTTCTTTTATTGAAAAAAAAGATCAAATAAAAAAACCTTACCAATCAGGTAGTTAATAATATCAGCATACCATGAAAATATTCTATCTGATATAGCATAGAGGCGCTCATCTAGAAATTCCTTCTTAATAGGACAATTATCTAATTCTTTCTCTGTGATGTTTTTCAATCACTAAAGGTGGTCAGCAACTGAATTCTCTATGCCATTCTTATCCTTAATCTCTAAATCATACTCTTATAGCAAAAGAATCCATCTGATCAATCTGGGTTTTGCATCTTTCTTGGTAAGGAGATACTTTAGAGCTGCATGGTCGATGTATATAATAACTTTAGATAAAATAAGATAAGAATGAAATTTATCTAATGCAAATACTACTGTCAGAAGCTCCTTTTCTATGGTTGCATATTTTTGTTGGGCTTCAGTCAAAGTGCAGCTAGTATAGTATGTAGTTTGAAAAATCTTATTCTTTCTTTGATCAAGTACTGCTCCTATGGTTGTGTCACTAGCACATCAACTCAAAAGGTAAGAACCAATCTGGTGCCACCACAATAGGTGCCATAACCAGCTTCTCTTTGAAGGTGTTGAATGCCTGCAAACACTCATCAAAAAAATGAAAAGAGACATCTTTACATAATAATTTAGATAGAGGTTTAGAAATTAGAGAGAAGTTCTTTATAAATTGATGGTAAAATCCAGCATACCCCAAAAAGCTCCTAATAGCCTTAACTAAGGTCGGTATGGATAACTTTTACATCACCTTAAGCTTCGCTCTATCCACTTCAATACCTTTACATGAAACCTTATGGCCAAACACTATGCCTTCTTGTACCATCAGATGATACTTCTCCTAATTTAAGACAAGATTAGTATCCTCACATCTTTGTAAAATAAGAGATAAGTTATGCAAGCATTTATCAAATGTGGATCCAAAGATAGAAAAATCATTCATAAATATTTCAAGAAAATTTTCAATCATATCATAAAAAATAGCCATCATGCATCGTTAAAAAGTAGCTGGTGCATTACATAAACCAAATGATATTCTTCTAAAAGCAAATATACCATAAGAACATGTAAAAGTAGTTTTCTCTTGATCCTCAGGTGCTATAATAATTTGATTATAACCAGAATATTCATCTAGAAAGCAGTAAAAATCATGTCCGGCTAACCTCTCTAACATCTGATCAATGAATGGAAGATGATAATGATCTTTTCTAGTTGCATCATTTAATTTTCTATAATCCATACATACTCTCCATCCAGTAACAGTCCTAGTAGGAATTAATTCATTATTATCATTTTGAACTATAGTAATCCCACCTTTCTTAGGAACTACTTGAATAGGATTCACCCATGAACTATCAGAGATAGGATAAATAATACCTACATCCAATAATTTGATTACCTCCTTTTTGACCACTTCCTGTATCTTAGGATTGAGTCTTCTTTGGGTTGGACCGTAGGCTCATAATTGTCCTCCATGAGAATTTTGTGCATACAAATTGAGGGACTAATTCCTTTGATATCTGCTATGGTCCATTCAAATGCCTTTATGTGTTTCTTTAGCACTCTTAACAACTTTTCTTCCATTAAATCTATCAAAGAAGGAGAAATAATAATAGGTAAGTGCGAGAAATCTTTCAAGAAAACATATTTTAAATGAGAAGAAAGATGTTTAAGTTTAAGAGTAGGTGGCTCTTCAATTGATGTCTGTGGAAGAGGAGTGGATGATCTTTCTAATTCTTCAAATCGTGGTCTGTATATATGTGGAATATATGGTCTGACTTTTAACAATTTTATGCATTCTATTTGCCTTTCATCTTCAGCTGAATCCTCTTGTGATTAGACAATGCAAGCTTCAATAGGGTTCTCAAACTTGTTTTCTAGAAAATACTCATGTACTAAATTGTTAATATCATCTATACGAAAATAAGTTTGATTATCATTGGAATGTTTAATAACTTTAAAAATATTAAAAGTAACTTATTCGTCTTGGACTCTAAGAATTAATTTTTCTTGTTGAACATCTATTAAAGCTCCTCTAGTAGCTAAAAAGGGTCTCCCTAAGATAAGAGGTACATCATAATCTTCTTCCATATCAAGAACAATAAAATCAACAGAAAAAATAAACTTATTTATCTTTACTAAGATATCCTCCACTATACCTCTTGGATATTTGATGGATCTGTCGGCTAATTGAAGAGTAAGTGGTAGGCTTCGGTTCTCTTAGACCAAGCTTCTCAAAAATAGAAAAGGGCATAAGATTAATATTTGCTCCTAAATCACATAAAACTTTATCAAAACTATAATCACCAATAATGTAAGGGATAGTAAAATTTTTCGGATCTTTTAGCTTTTGTGGTAATTTATTTTGAAGTATTGCTGAGCATTCTTCATTCAAATTTATCCTGTCATACTCCTTCAGCTTTTTCTTATTTGTTAGAATTTTTTTAAGAAACTTGGCATATCTGGGTATTTGAGCGATAGCATCTACAAAAAAATTATTAATATGTAAATTTTTTAAAATTTTAAAAAATTAAAAAATTCCTTATTTGGATGCTGTATTTGTCTCTTTGGGAATGGTAGTGGTGGCATGTAGGGCTTCACATTTGGATCGGCAAACTGTATACCTGGAGACCATCCATCTATTGGTTATTTTAGTAACTGATGAATTTTAGTTGATGGTTCCTTATTTGTAGTTGGCTCTTCAGTCTCTTTCTTCTGATGTAGCTCCTCCAGCTTTTTACCACTTCTTAGGATGATAGTATTGACTTGCTCCCTTGGATTGATCTCCATGTTGCTAGGCAAGGATCCCTGAGGTCTCTCAGAGATTATCTTAGCCATTTGGCCTATTTGCATCTCCAAATTTTGAATTACTGCTGCTTGGTCCTGCCTAAGCTTGGCTTCCAAATTTTTTATAGTTGCTTCTTGATTTTGCATGAATTTGACCATCAGCGCCTTCATGTTGGACTTCTTTTTAGGTACTTAAAACCTCGAGGGTGGCTGTTGTGCTGCATTTTGATTACTCCATGAGAAATTTGGATGCTACCTCCATCCTTGATTGTATGTGTTGGAGTAGGAATTATTTTATTGTGGCTTGAAAAAATTACCAACATAATTAGCTGTATCAGTTGCTTTAGCAAAAGAATTACCTATCTGACAGTTGCTTGTATCGTATCCTCCACACAGGTCATAAGTGATGCTCTGAACATGCATAGCTATTCCCTTCAAGTTGTTGACTTCGACTCTAAGGGCTATAATTTTAGCTAGTAAGGTTGGCATGCAATCTACTCTTTGCACAGCTGCTGGTCTTTTCGGCATCATGCATTGTGTTTGCCACTGATAGCTATTTGATGCCATCTCATCAATCAAATCAAAAGCTTCTTCCTCTATTTTTCGGTTAATGGTTCCTCCTACTGCTGCATCAATCATAGAATGATTAGTAAGGATAAATCATTATAGAGAGTTTGTACCTGAAGCCATACGGATAGTTTATAATGTGGACATCTCCTCAGCAGTTTCTTGAAATGCTTCCAAGCCTCATATAGTGTCTCCATGTTCATCTGCACAAAAGAAGTGATATCATTACGCATCTTGATAGTCTTGAAAGATGGAAAGTACTTGACTAAGAATTTTTGGACTAGGACATCCCAAGTTATGATAGAACCTATAGGAAGAGAATGAAGCCAACTTTTATCTTTGTCCTATAAAGAGAAAGAAAATAACCTTAATCTAATAGCATCATCCGATATCTCATTAATTTTAAAAGTATCACAAAATTCAAAAAAGTTAAAAATATGGGCATTCGGATCATCATGCATGTGTCCACTGAATTGGATAGTTGATTGAATCATCTAGATCATCATCAATTTTATTTCGAAGTTATTTGCTCGCACAGGCGGTCTCCTGATGCTCGAAGCTGGATCGACTACAGATGATGCGATGTAATCATTTAATGGATGATATGCTACTCAAATAGCTTCATGCTATCCCTTGGTTGCCATATCCAATCCCAGATTGATGTCGTTAGGATCTTCCACTGTCATGTTTCTTTCTTATTGTAGTCTTCTGATGGTCCTTTCAATTTTTGGATCTAAATATAGTAAGTTACTATGTCCAGTATGTGTCATACACTAAACAAATTTAAAAATAAAGTAAGAATAAAAATTAAAAATAAAATTTTAAAATAAAGCTAGGATCAAATTTTTAATATTATTTTAGACACAATCTTCGACAACGGTGCCAAAAACTTGATGCGTGCTAATCTATAACTATGGCAAGTGCACCAGTCGATCAAATAATAAAGTGGATAGAGTATCATCCCTAAAGGATTGAAAAATAAGTACTGAAAAGCTCTTTCCTATGCTTTATTTAGAAGACCGATTTATAAAAATAAAAAAATAAAGAATAAAATAAAAAAATAATTAAAAATTATAAGAAAATAGAGAGAGTGTAATTATTAGGATTTTAAATTTAAGAAAAATAGGTTACTAAGACAATCAGTTTACCAACTCAGTCAATATAATATTCAGATTATTAGGTTAATTTTATTTCATATGATGGTGGAGTCTTCTAGTTTATTCACTGCCCTTTGGTCCAAGCTTAGCAAAACTATCAATATTTATTAATTATCCTTTGGTTCAGGTATAATTTGATGCATTAAGTTTTGTGAAACTCTCTAATTAAAATATGTTGCATCCAAAGATCACTAAAATTTTTGCATGCATATGAATTCTAATTCGATTCATAATACAAGGCATATAATCAAGAAGCAATAATATAGATGTACTTGGTCCATATCATCTATGTTCATTGGATCAATTAGAAGATGGCCAGTAATCTAAAAGCATTAAAATCAAATTTATATACTCCTCATGAATAAAATTTAAAATTAAACATAAATCATACTGAATATTGTATTAAAAAAGTGGCTGCACCTTAGCTATAGTAAAAAAAAATTAGTTCATGATAATAAGTTTAAAAATAAAAAATAAAATAAAAAGCATGAAGAAATTAGACTATTTATTCACTGAAATTAGTTGTCCGTTGCTCTTGGTGTGGAGAACTCGATGAAGAAAAAAGTCGCTTTGTGTACCGACCTTCGAAAGAAGAAAAGAAGAGGAAAGAAAAATAATAAAAAAAATTCTTTTTCTTTTCTCCCTAAACACCTCTCTCTCTGTTCTATCTATTTCTCCCTATTTTCTCTTTATTTTCAACTCTATATTTTTGTTCTCCGCCTGGTTACTGTAGCAGTCCATCGTGCACTGTGAAAAATCCTAACGTCAGCATGGCGTAAGCTGGGCATCAGCGGATGGTCGGTCTAAGCACGGTCGGGCCGAGCGGTCTACTGAGCCAATTTTTCTAAGTCGATTTGAACCAAATCGATCAATTTTTTTAAAAAATTTATTTCATTTGAAATTCAATTTCGAACTCGTTTGAAGTCTATTTTGCTTGAAATTTATTTCATCTGATCCAAAAAAATAAGATATTCATATTGGTGAGCTTTTTTCCTATATAAAATTAATAAAAATATTAATTTCTTAAAAATAGATTAATTTATTTTATAATTTAATACTTTTATTAGTGTATTTTTATCATTTATCGTCATCATCGAATATACGCTATGCTTCGAATTTTCTGCAACTAATAATAGGATTGAATATGAAGCTCTAATCGTTGGGTTAAAAATAACAAAAGAGTTAGAAGCAGATCAGCTCCAAGTTTTCAGTGATTTTCAGCTGATGGTCGGACCGGTTAGCGGCAGCTATGAAGCCCAAGAAGAAAGCATGATGAAATACCTTAAGAAAGTAAAGAACTTGACTTCGACCTTCAAAAGTTTTAGCATTCAACAGATTTCAAGGGCAAAAAAAGCATGAGCCAATCTTCTCTCTAAATTGATCACTTTAGCCCTAGCCGAACTGTCCAAAGAAGTATATTTTGAAATTCTAAAGTGCCCAAGCTCAAAGAAGTTAGAGCCTATTATGCAAGTTGAGCACGAGCCGAGCTGGATCGATCCGCTAGTTGCCTACCTCAAGGATGGAGCTCTTCCTCATGATCTGAAAGATGCTCAAAAACTCAGGAATCAAGCTTTTTGGTATGTTCTATATGAACGCAAGCTATATAAAAGATCGTATTCTCCACTGCTCTTGAGATGTCTCCAACCTTCAGAGGCCAATCGACTTCGCATTATGGGAAGTGCATGAGAAGATTTGCGAAAGTCATGTAGGAGCCAGATCCCAATCACAAAGACTACTTTGATAAGGATACTATTGGCTGATCTTGTACCATGACTCTATAGAGTATGTCAAAAAATATGATCACTATCAGAGAGATACAAATATACAAAGACAGTCAGCCTCCGAGCTTACTCCACTAAGCGCACCTTGGCCATTCGTGCAGTGAAAAATGGATATACTTGGCTCCTTTCCATTGGCATCCGGATAATGGAAGTTCCTCCTGATTACGATCGACTACTTCACCAAATGGGTCGATATCGAATCATTAGCAAAAATTACTGAAGCCAAGATACAAGACTTCATCTGAAAGTCAATCGTCTGTTGGTTCAATCTGCCTCAAACTCTCATAACAGATAATGGATGATAGTTTACTAGAACAAGATTCAATGAGTTCTATGAAGATCTGAACATCTTCCATCACTTCACATCAGTAGCCCATCCGCAAGCAAATGGTAAAGTAGAGGTGACGAATAGAATCCTACTATAAGCTATCAAAGCAAGACTTGAAAGAGCAAAGGGGACCTAGGTAGATGAGCTCTATCATATGCTCTGGGCATACCGAACTATCCAAAGATTGCCAACTGAAAAAATTCCATTTGCCTTAGCTTTTGGAATATAAGCGATCATCCCAATAGAACTTAAGCTTTTGTCAACACGAGTTGCAGTATTCAATGAGCAACAAAACTCACCGAACCTCAGGGCTAACCTCAACTTTTTGGAGAAAAAATGAAAAAGAGCTCAAGTTCGGATGGCAGCCTACATGCAAAAGGTAGCTCGCTACTACAACTCAAAAGTTAAAGACAAGATATTCAAGATGGGGGATTTAGTGTTTCGGCGAGCAGCTATTTCACAACCTCAAAATCAAGAAAAGCTCACTCCAAATTGAAAAGATTTGTATGAAGTAGTGGAGATCATCCGGATCGAAACTTATTGCTTGAAGAAGCTCGGAGGAACAACTCTCCCACGATCTTGAAATTCTAAAAATCTAAGAATGTACTACCACTAACTTTCCTTCAATAAAATTTTTTTATTCTAATATTATTATTTTTTGATGCAAAAATTATGTGACGATAGAAAATAATAAATAACTCTCTAAAGCAACCTAAAGTGGCCCGTTAGAAATAGAAGGAGAACCTTGTCCTGACATGAGCAAAATTGAAGGCCTCATTAAATTAAAATGAGATGAGGGGAGAGGCCCAGCCAACGGTCCTAATGTGCTCCTACAACCTATTAGGAATAGAAGGAGAACCTTATCCTAACATGAGCAAAATCGAAGACCTCATTAAATTAAGATGAGATGAGAGGAGAGGCTCTGCCAATGATCCTAATGTGTCCCTATAGCCCATTAGGAACAGGAGAAGAACCTCATCCTAACATGCGCAAAATCGAAGGCCTCGTTAAATTAAGATGAGATGAGGAAAGAGATCCTATCAACGGCCCTAATGTACCTCTACAGTCCATTAGGAATAGGAGGAGAACCTCATCCTAACGTGAGCAAAGTCGAAGATCTTGTTGAACTAAGATGAGATGAGGGAAGAGATCCTGCCAACGGTCCTAATGTGCCCCTACAATCCATTAGAAATAGGAGAAAAATCTCATCCTAACATAAGAAAAGTCGAAGGCCTCATTAAATTAAGATGAGATGAGGGGAGAGGCCCTATCAATGATCCTAATGTGCCCCTACAATCTGTTAGAAATAGAAGGAGAACCTCGTCCTAATATTAGCAGAGTCGAAAGCCTCATTGAACTAAGACAAGATGAGAGGAGAGGCCCTACCAATGATCCTAATGTGCTCCTACAACTTATTAGAAATAGGAGAACCTCATTCTAACATGAGCAAAGTCGAAGACCTTGTTAAATCAAGACGAGATGAGAGGAGAGATCCCATCGACGGATCCGACAAACCTCTACGATCGTGCAAAGGGTGAAAGGCCGAGGCCTCACTAATCTAAAATAAGAAAAAGGCTAAGGCCCTACTAACGACTGTCGTGCACATCCCTCTACGGCCATGCCAAACACCAAAGGTAAAATTTCATCCTGATCTACGAAATGGATCTCTAGCCCGACATCCATGCCAAGCATCTCATTAGAAATAAAGTAAAGAAAAATGAGGTGCTCAGAATCGTGTCTACAAGAGATGACAACAAAAAAGAAAGAAAGAGATACCATTTTGTTATGGAGTTATGTTCATTACAAATAAAAGTCAATAAGATCAATTACATAGAAAGTAGGCACACTACAAGCAAAATGAAGATCGATAAGGACCAACTGTGTGAAAGAATAAATGCATTACAGACAGAATGAAGATCGATAAAATCGATTACATAAAGAAAAAAGAAAGAAGGTGAAGTCCTAAGGTGGCCCGAGCTCTTCAGACTTCGGGCTATCGGCTCCAGCCATCACCAAAGCTTCCTTCAATCTGAAGATCTCCTCCTCGAGCTCCTTTTTATATAGGCCTTCGATGTACATTCTATTTGTGTACTCAAATTTGGCCTCGAGTTCTCGCCGCTGCTTTCTCAAGACTTTGGATTCAGTTTCAGCATCCTTGACAGCTTGACACTCGCAGGTCAACTGAAGTTTTAACTGTTGAACTTCAGCTTTCTCTACCCCGATAGCCTCCGAGAGCTCACTGACGGTCCTCCTCAGAGAGGCAAGCTCCTTAGATTCGTCACTTGATCTAGCCTACTGAATGCTATAAAACTTCCTCTAAAAATAGGTCACCTCATCCCTAGCAGCCTTCAGCTCGTCTTCAAGCCTAGATATCTTCCCTGCCCAAGTCATCCGGTAGCTATTGTGTCGGTCCTCAGCATCCTATAGCTACTTCTGAAGCTAAAAAAACTTTTTCGATCAATCCCAATCATACTGGACTTTATCGGTGGACCATGGTGAACTCCCTTCCAAGAGATAGATCTTCTCTTTTGCTTTCTTAAGATCAACTTCAATAGAACGGATCTTCACTGTCAGTGCCCAGGACTTATCACTCGCATTCTTCCAAAGTTTAGCAAGCTCCTTCTCGAAATTTTCTTTCCGAATGTTGAAGCTCGTGGAATCCTTCATGTGCAAGCTTCGAAGGCAAGTGACTTCTTTAATCGCATCCGAAGCATTCTTTTGAGAGGCCTGAAGGTTGGCCTCAATCTTCTTCAACTTTTTTCTTAAATGGTGGACTTCCTTCTTCAAACTCTTTATCAAAGGCTTGAACAAAACTTTCTGAGGTAAGGGATCGACGTCAGTTGGAGAAAGGGGGTCGTGGCCTTTGTTATTGAAGGCGTTTTGAATCACATGTAGCTTAGAGTGCAAAGAAAAAGAGAGATTTGCTTTTATTACTTCAAATATTTTTGATACATAAAAAAAAAAGAGAGAGAAGAAAAGTACATAAATGTCAAAAGTTTAGACCTCAAGTGGCTCGCCTGTTGGAGAGGTCAGGACATTCTCGACCACCTCCGGCTCTCAAGTAGGTCCGGATGCTAGACTTGCAGGTTCTAGAACCTCTGGAGTAACTTCAACGGCATAGGCAGTGGGGGCAACCTCGGCATCAATGCGTGAAGGGCCAGCTCTATTCTCTGGCTTCTCTATGAGGAGGTCCAGATCGATGTCGGGGAAGTTCTTGATGACCTGCCCCAAGCAGATCTGAAATCCTTTCAAGAAAGATTTCTAGGTGAAGTCTATTTTGATATCCTCCATATCTTTGGAGGACTTGAAGTCTTGCATGGCCCTCTCCATAGCGGCGTTAACCACCTCCCGTGCCTTCCTTCTTTCCTCCTTCTCTAGATCTAACTCAACCCTCAACTTCGCCATCTCTTCATGCTCCTCCCTCAACTCCTTCTGAAGGCATTCGACTTCAGACGAGTGGGTTTTTGAGTCTACCTTCAAAGCGTTGGCCTTGGCCCAGGCCTTCTCGACTTCTACGCGGGCTTCCTCAAGGGCCCTGAAAGCTTTGGCCCTCTCTGGTTTGCTGCCTTGAAGTGAGCAAAAAGGTAGTGTCCCAACTGCAAAATAAAAAATGAGTTAAAATTCTAGAAGATCCCAACTTTAAAGTTCGAAGGATATGAAGTCAAAATCAAAAGAAGCTACTTACCTCTAGGAAGGCAATGAAGGACTCGTCGAACCTCTCAACATCGTCGTTCTGATGCATCCTCTCTACAATGTGGAGAAGGATGCTCTCCTCCATCAGTGATTGGATGACCTCTCGATCGTTCAGAAAATTCTAATCTTAGCTAAGATCCTCTCCCTCGGAGCTCTTAACCTTCCATCCGACTTTCTTGCTGGCAGTCTTCTTCTTCTTCCTCTCCATAACTTCTTCTTACTGAACAGGAGCAAAAGGGGTGGCTTCATCAGACAAGATCGAGCTCGGCGTGGTAACGACGGGCTTGAGGACCGGCACGGCCCGAATTGGCATGGCCTGGCTTGACTCTCCAGTCCGAGCCTTTTTCTATGATTCATCGAAAGGACCACCCTTCCTCTTAAGGGTCTTGATTCTCTTCGCCAGACAGTTCCATTCCTCTGAAGTCATTTCTACAAAGAAGATAAAGTTAGAAGGTCAAAAGAAAGAATACCATCCAACCGACTGAATATGAAGAACTACCTGTTGGGTTAAGAGAACTAAGATCGAAATTGAACAAGATCTGCTTGTCCAGAAGTTTAGGGATCGGTGGAGCATTAAAGAACTTCAGCTTATCGGCCAAACTCCAATCCTCGCTTTCTAGTCCAGGGGCTCGACAGATCGATTTTCTTATCTCGCCCCACGGAGGAAGCCCTAACCCTAAGGAGGGATGGGAGATGAAAAAAATTTCTCCTTCCAACCATGAACGGAGGAAGGAGCACCTTTAAGCAGTCCCTTCTTGCCGAATTATGGAGATACATACCACCAGTCCTTGGTGGTTGGATGGTATTTGAAGGTGAAGAAATTATGGAATAAGAAAATGATAGGTCGGATGCCCACCATGGTATATAGAGAGAGAAATCTTATAATGAATCTAAAAAAATTTGATGCTATAGCAGCAAGAAAAATATTAAAAAATTTGAATAAGTTAACTACAAAAGGAGGCAAGGGTAACCTAAGTCCGGTTCGAAGGATTTCGACATACAGGCAGGTTCGATTGAGAGAAGGTGAGCAAACTCAGTCGTCGAGTCCAAAAAGTTTGAGCTCATATTTAGAAGAAATTTCGAACTAAATCCTGGCTAGGGAAAGATCGTTGGACCAAAGTCTATAAGAAATAGTTGCAGTCACAAAAGGATGGGCCAACTCCAAGGGTTCAACCTCCTCAGGAGATGGGTTCACAAAGGTTAGAGGGGTCGAGCTCCCAGAACAAGTTGACCAGGATCCCTCGTTAGATATTTGGATCAAAGTAAAATCAAAAAATCATCCAAAAATCAAAAATAATAAGGTGTACAAAGTTCGACAATAATAGAAAGAGCGAGAAAGCAAAGAGTGCAGAAATAATTTAAAAAGTGTAAGGGCAGACCTAAATTAGTTGGAAAGAACAAGGAGATGATGAATGTAACGAAAATCGAATGGGGGTGCGCTTAGAACTAAGAAAAATGGAGGAAGAAGCTTGGACCCTCGCACGGGATGGAGAAGGGAACCAGAGGAAGGAGATGAGGATTTTAGAAGAAGTAAAGACTCAAAGGAGGAGGATGGGTTTAAGTAACCTCTGAAATTCCTAGACAGTTATGATTGCAGATTTTTTCCAGCTGATCTCTGATCGATGCGTGTTCCACTCATCATGGTAGAAAGCTTTCAACGGGCAGATCCTTAATAGCACCGTACTTCGAGCAGATTTTTGGTGGAAAATTTAAAAAACGTCTCTTCGAGTCATCATGCATTTACGAAACTTCGACGTCAGCCCGGTAAAAACCAAAACTCTCCATCCAACTCAGACGCAGAAAATCCAATAGGATTGAAAAATCCTTCAAACTTTGACAGTCTCCATTTTACTTCCATCCTTTGAACTTTGAACTCGGGAGTGGGAGGACTAGTGTTAGGAATAAATCCATGCCTGCCGAAGTTCGGCTAAGACTCCGACTCTTGATCAGTTCTGTCCGATTACAGCTATAACAACTGAACCTCAACCTGTAGGAGTATTCGAATTCTAAATCATTCTGAGATGGTCGACCTTCAACACTACAGTCAGATAATTCGATTGGTTGGAAAGACCAATTTTGGATTTAACGGGACATTATGGATTTCTTCTCCGGATGAACTCGAATAGTTAATGCTTCTGCCCCAAAAAATCGACTAAGTCTCCGACTCCTACGCATCCCGTTCGATTGATCTTCTTTCGATAATCTGTGTGGCCCCACTTGGACGAACTTCTTTTGATCCTCCTTTTGGTAGAATCTTAGTCGAACTCCTAGATTTCTTCTTCAGTGAAACTTCTTCAGCAGTCGAACTTCTTCCAAACTGCCCCCAGATGAACTTTAGCATCTTATCATTATTCATCGATGAACAACCCTAGGAATGATCGAACCTCAAAGGAACAGTAGAGATGCCAGTGCTTTAGTCGCGCTTGCTTATTGTGGCCATCAGTCAATACTTGATCCGAGCAGACCCCTTACAGTCAGACTCCTTTCGATTGGATGTCTTTTGGGCCACTTCATCGATCGAACCCCTACCGGACTTCTCTTCCAACCGAATTTCTTCCAGCCGCTTGAAAGGACCACAGCGTACACCTTCAACATAGCGAATAAAAGCCAATGCACGATCAATCTTAAGAACCTCCGAACTCCTCTGGAACAACAATGTCCAAGAGCCCTTCATCGCCTACAACTACCCCATCCAAACTCTAGCTATTAGGTCTACAACAGACTAGTATGTCACAACAACAGACACCACCCTCCGTAACAAATCCCACATGGCTCCGAACGGTCCACTACCAAGTGGTTGCGACTATCACTATTAGTTTGTTACAGGCTCTGGGGCTATAAAAGAAACCCTCCAGATACGTTTTCTTCAGGCTCTCTTCTTCTTTCCAAATTCTATAACTTTCTTGACTAAGCACTCCATTTCTGTTGGTCGAAAGAGCTGACTTGATCATTGGAGGATCTTGCCGGAGCCACTACTTCAGGCTCTGGACGAGATTTGTTTTGTAGGTCACCGACGATGACCTCGTCTTCTCCGACTCCAGCACTTCTCCAGCGACAATCAGATTTTGCATCAATGATTTCTAATTTTTATCATGCTTTAATCAAAATCTTTCTGAATCATCATTTGATTGAAGCAAGTAGGATGCGATCTTCTCTTACTAGGAGTGATGTGATCTTCTTTTACTAGGAGTGATCGATTTCATGTTGACCCACTCACAACCTCCATATGTAATTCACCATATCCAGATCATTTCGTACATGAATTAGTCATGAATGAGTATGAACCAAAATATGAATTCATACATATAAGATTCTATGATAGTCTCAGGTCAAAGGTTTACATGTATAACTCTCACTATGAGAACCATCTATTGATATGTAGATAAGACTCCATTAGAATGCTCAAATTGGATCAATTCAGTGAACTTATTCTTTAATGAGCACCCACATCCTTATATTAGTATCATACACAAGCGATTATGAGATCAATCATCCTCTCTATCGAGCATACATAGGATGTGCTAGTCTTACTGGAAATATTGATCCCTAACTCAATGTTCCATCGATCAGAAATATTTAAATTAGGATTTTAAGATTTTAGGTCTCACTGGTATGATTTCATCGTAATCCTAAAAATCATAGCTCTAATTTATGGGGTTCATCATAATCTTAAATATATAATTAAGATGCAGCATACGATGAAATAAATGCCTTTATTAATATAAAAATATTATTACATGAGTTTGGAAGATAAAAGAATAGCTCATCAAAATATATATTTCGATTGGCTTGAGGACATATTTCTTTCAGCTCCTCCCCTCTCCATTGGTTTACTTCAGCTTCCAACTTTCTCTCCATATGTTGTTTGTTCTTAAACTACTTTTATATGCTTTCAAGTTGTTTGATTGAGATCAAATTTATGACTTCGTGCTCATGTTCTACAAGTTAAAAATATGCAAACTTCTATTTTTGATAAATTTTGTATTTTTAGATAATGAAAATGACATTTTGCAACAATTACCTATGCTGGCATCAAAGTCCTGTTGAAGAAGTTGAGATTGCTTCTCCCTTTATTTTTGTCCTTTTCTTTTTCCTAGATCTTAATTTGCATAGCAACAGCATCCTTAGAGGAGATTTTTGCTTGGTATGAAAGATTGATGCTTTTTTTATTTATTTATTTATTTATTTTTTGCTGTTTACTTCGTATGAAAGATTGATGCTAACAGGAAAATGTTTAACATAATTGGAACTCGAAGAATGTCAGGACAAAAAGGGAAATCTTTATTGTGGTTAATTATATCCCTTGCATCTGAAGAGTTATATTGTTGATGTAGCAAAGAAGTCAGTATTGGCTTATTATTCTGTTATCACATGTGAATCGGTCAAACAATGTGTTTAACTTCAATTGTCTACTAGAAATGCTATCCTTTTAGTCCTAGAGCTGAAGATTCTACAGTCATTTCTTAGATAAAAGAAAAGAGATCTATTTATATGGATGCTGTTGATTATGAATGAAGGCTATGAGGATATCATGCTGAAGTTATATGAACTATTTATATGGATGCTGTTGATTATGAATGAAGGCTATGAGGATATCATGCTGAAGTTATATGATTTCAAAAGCCAATGCTGATTCATTGAAATCAAACATAGAGGAATTCTGTTGGCATAGATGATTTTATTCTCTTTTCGGTAAGAAACTGGAGCCATACCAAGTGTTGTAATTTTACTGGTCAAGGAGGAAGATCTTTATTTTAATAGATGCCATAGGGAAGAGAATATCCACTTTGATACCATCCATGCGAAGTTCTAAATGGTAGTTTATGTATTTAGGAAGAAAAGAAAAAGCCCAAACTTTTGGAATGCAACTGAATTATATCTGATGTGGATCTAGATATTGTTTGGATCATGATTAAAAGCAGGTGGTGATTTGTCTAAGAGTCAGCAAATCGTACTTTCACATTAGATAATGGAGTAGTGCCAAAAACCTGCTTTCCTTAGTTGTATGATTCTGAAAAGTCTTAAAAATCTTTTGTCTTGAAGTAATGAATGCTTATTAGGTAACTCTTTGTTGTAGATTATTGTTATGTTAAAAGCCCGAGGTTATACTGTCCTTGGTAAATTATAGTTAGATTAGCCAACTCATTGACTAACTCATTTTGCATTCGAGTTTGTTATTTAAGAAAAAAAAAAAAAGCTTCTTGGGCAAACCCAGTATGACAGATGCAGGATAAGAAGCTTGTTCTCAAGTTTCAAAAAAGAAACTTAAAATCAAATCATTAAAGTCACCATAATTAAACTAGTAGTTGTGTTTTATTAGTTTTAAAATAAAGATATCAAGAGTGCACCTTTGCAATTTATGTTTCTGTCTTTACCAAATATTGTACTAAATTGTTTAATTACATATCTCCTGACATTTTGTGTTATATAATATCTTTTACTGTAAGCAACTTAAGATGTTGTCTTAGCACTTGAATGCTGCCTCAAGTGTCAAGACCTTTTGATAAGGATGGAAGAAAGTGAAAATTTTCAACTTCCTGTTTACCTTAATGATTTCTATATTCAGACCTCTGGACTCCAGAATATTAGATCTTAACCTTCAGCTTGATTAACAAGATATCAAATCTGCTCTGTCAATCTGTCACATTTGATTGCACCATTGAGCTCAAAGTCAGCTTTATTTTAATCATCCATGGCACCGTACCATTCAATCCGCACAACCAAGCATTTATTTGTTCAGTGCCTTTTTTTTTTTTTTTTGTGGAGTGGAGGAGAGGATTTTGAGGAACCCACCCACATTTTATTAAGAAGATAAAATCAGAATACCAAAGTAGTAGAAAACCGTAGCTAGGAACAGAAATTGAGAAAAGAATGAAGACAGAAAAATATTAAAAAAAGCAAGAGTTTGAGGAAGAGCAGAGAGCATGATTCAAAGAAATGCAAGTTTTGTTCTTGCTTATTGTTGAGGCAGCTAGTTCAGTCAAGGAAGAGCCCAATCATTTTTCTAGTTACTCTGTCGATGCTTGCAGATTGATGGTTAAAATTTCTTTTGTTATGTTCCTTCCATTGGAACCAAATAGCAGTCTGTGCAAAAGAGTCCCAACCGTGGAGTGCATACAATTAAAGAAAAAAAAGGAACGCAATTTGGAAGGTTGGAAGACTGATCAATGGAATAGTTGAGGTGACAGGATTGACCAATGTTAGTCACCCCGATAGAGTATTTCCTTTTTTTTTTTTTTTTGACTGCCAACAGCCTTGCGATTTGCACTTAAATTGTTAACTTTTGTATTACAGCAAATTGTATTATGAACTGGTTTGTTGTGACCAAAACGAGCAATTATTAGTTGCTTGTGTGAAACTTGCAAATTAAAGACAGAGGGCCTTATCTGACCTTTTCTGGTGTTCCTTTTTGGTACTCTGATGAGGCGAGGAACCAATTAGATTTCTATCTTAGCTCCTTGCCTTTTTGGTGCTAAACTTGAAGGTTTTATCAAAAATTGTAGCTTGCTGCTAAAGGTTTATGAAATGGGAAAAGATCTTGTAGAAGCTGAGCTCAATCAATGTGGTAAACGTGGCTAATTCAGGCGCTGTGTATACAATATTGGCTCAAAGAGATGGTGGTGTGCTTGAAAACGGGGATACAATCTATATAGATGCAGTACACAGTCGTGCAGAACGTCTATCACGTCATGGCTCTTTTGTTCAAAAGGATGAGGTCTCTATCAATAAGCTGATCATGGAGTTGTAGTTATCACCAGAAAATAAAGGGAAAAAACTGGAGTTTTGTCATCAAGGTCAAACCTTCACACGGGTTCGTATTATAGGTGGCAGAAACTGGACCATAGCTAGCTGAAACACTTTCAGAATCAGTGTAAGTGAATTATATGCTTTTTTCCAGAGAGATTGTGAGAGACCATGGATGTGATCTCATTCCAGCTAAGTACTTACACAGGCTGGGACGTACCTGTCTTCATTTATATAGATTATGAGGAAAGTTTTGGTAAAAGATATTTTCTTTTCAGTGAAATCGCATCCTAGCTCATTTATGAGTTGGATGCTTGTTGTAATGTAATACTGCTTTGAGTTGTTCGTCCCCTCGTAATATGACTAAATAATAGGGGAGGTGTTTGAACTTTGAAGGTAATAGAATGGCACATACTGAAATGGCTAAGCAATCAAACTGCTAGCTGTTTTTGGTAATCAGTAATTCTTGACCAGCATGCAATGGAGAATGCCTATAAGCCAACTCACATGGTACTTTAAGAAAGGTTTGTATCAGATGTCTACACTAGCTTTAAGTCACCGTGATCATTTCAACAATGTGAAGTGAAATACCTTCTGGATAAGGACTGAATTGGGAATCAAAAAGAGTTCTAGCATGCAAGAGAGTTATGCATCTAATTTCAAATCATGTCATATTAGCACAAAAAATAAGAAACAGGGAGCAGAAATGTCAATATCCCTCCATGAAAAGGGCATATTCTTAAAATTTTGTATGAAATAGCATAACTACCTTCATATTTATCATGTCATATTTAGTCAATGTTTACTAAATTTAGTGATACTATTTGAAAGAGTCTTGATCGCCCTTTCTGCACTGCATAAGTCTGTGCATCAATATGTGACTTGTGGAAATGATTTATGTTACAGTCATAACCTAACAATCAAAAAAACAATAGTTTCAAGATACTAGATTTATTCTATGCCATATTTTATACTAATATTACCCATGTTACTTGTAGCCATTCAGTGTAGCCATTATGACAGTCATATAGCATTATTAGGATAACAACCTCTAGCTACATGGAGCATTACTAATATCCTGCATGACAAACACTATATCAGATGTTTCATGCAACCAACTCTTTTTAAATACCACAGAAAACACTCACAGGGAACAACCAATTCACACTGTTTCAACTGGTGCACAAGCATCGATGTTGTCACTCGCCCATGAGGTTGTTGCGATGTTGCATTTGCTCTTACCATTCAAAGAGCAAGAATGGAGGCACTTCTGCTACGATGTTTGCAACCCTCACAATCTAATTAACAAGCATAATATCATCCTCGTCTCCTGGTTCATAGACAGACAGTCCAAACTCATAAAAGCCTTGGAACTCAGTTTCTGGAATGCTGCAGTCTTTAATATTTTCAAGTTGAGTATCAGTGTTCAAGCCATCTCTTGTGGATGACGATTCTGTGGTTTTAGACATGCACGGGTCACCACCTTCCATCACAGAGGGAGCATCAAAGCCTGGGAATTGTTCGAATTCTAGGAGGTCGCAGTCATTGTTTTCTTCCATTTGAGTGTAAATGTGCAAGCCATCTCTTGGAGATGATGACTCAGTGATTTCAGTCATGGTGGGAGCAGAGAGTCCATGCTCATCAAAAAAATCTGAGAATTCTTTGAATTCTGAAAGGTGGCAACTGTTGCTGATTTCCACTTGAGTATCGATGCATAAACCATTCCTTCCAGATGATGGGTCAGCGATTTCAGTCATGGCAGGAGCACTACCTTCCATCACAATGGGGGCAGGTCTCTGCTCTTCAAAATCTGGGAAGTCCTCAAATTCTGGGATGCTGCAGTCATTGATATCTTCCAATTGAGTGTCAATGAATAAGCCATTTCTTGAGGACGATGGCTCTATGATTTCAGTCACCATAGGAGCACTGCCTTCCATTTCAATGGGAGCATACAGTCTATACTTATCAAGGTTTGGGAATTCATCAAACTCTGGGAAGTTGCAATAATTGATGTTTACTTGAGCGTCAATGTATAAACCATCTCTTGTAGATGATGGCTCTGTGATTGCTGTTGAAATGGGATCACCAAACTCTGTTATAGTTGGAGCATTGGTGGTGATACTACCATTGGAAGGAGCTTCTCTGCTTTGCTCTTGTTCTGGATGCTTGCTGGTCTGCCTTGCCATATGGTTGGTGTGCACCACTTCCCCTCTAATCATGCTGAGTGGAAGTGGTTCATTTCTTTTTCTACAACATATGTACTGCTGCACTCATCACATGATTGCACAAATTTACAAACATAAACTTCAAAATGATGACAGTCAATGCAAGAGCTAATGCTTCAATTTCTCATAATATAGAAAAATGTTGATGAAAATTAGGCTGCACCAAAAGTTTTGAAAAAATATTTCAAGAAAGGATCTTCCCAATTTGTGTTAGTTTAAATCTTTTAAGTACATTAATTCGAGTATGTATACCTGTTAAAGCAGACTAATGTGTCATGCTCTAGAAGGAATAAATGCAAAGCATGCAACAAGTAGCAAATTTGGATTAGTGTTCTAACTCTATTTTCAATAACTTGATGCCCGCAATTTGCTGTCTTTTAAAGCGAAGTGGCAAATGTTGTTACAAGGATCCTTACAATGTCTCTCTTCAATAGCACAAGAAACTGAGCTGGTACACAATCTGCAGCCAGCTATTGATCCTCTAAAATGAGCATATTAAACCCTTCTCATCATGCATTAGGGGCCAAGTCATTTATGCCCAGTTTCTGCAAATCAAATTCAAGAAGCACAGAAGAAGCCTCTATATTGCTGTGTTTGGAAGATTTTCATTTCAAAATCATGATTTTGTACTTTCAAGTATCAAAATTTTTAACTTAAAGATGCTTGGTTTGTAGAATAAATAATAAAATAAATTTTAAAACATGTTTTTCCTTGAAAATCTTTTACCCAACATCACTTTAATGTAATAATACGTGGATATTCTGTTAGTGTAAAAAAAAAACACACATCCTTTTTACTTTAAGTGATTGTTGGGTCAAAGCTACATGAGAAACAACAACTAATGCTTCCATTTTTTTTTTCTTTTCAAACTATCAACAAATACAAGGGAAATAGGAAAGGAATGATATACTTACAATGTTTTTGCTCTCATCTTGATAAAGCGCAATAAAATCTCCACATTCAAGATTATACTTTCTAATGAAGCTCCCTGCATATAGCAAGAAAAGGTATCAATAATTAATCATCTAAAAAAACTTGATTCTGTATTCTTTGTAAAATTTATTATATATGCTTATTTTCTTTTTTCTTAATTTCTATTATATTTTAGAAAAAGTATTCTTTCTTTAGTTCTTAAATTTAATATGTGCCATTTTCAAATAACTGATTCAATCTTTCGACCGAATAATAATCATAAATGTTTAACAATAAGTAAGTGCGAGATGTGACTAAATGGCCTATGGAATATGTATTTTATTAATAGTATAATATTGTTCAAATAACAGCACAAAATAATATTTCACAAGGAAGATAAAATATCTTCCATCGAGTTTTAAAAAGTGAAGTTCTAATTCAGTAAAGTATTTATTTTATCAAATAATTTGGTAAATGCTATTTCAATCAAATAACAAGAAAACTAATAATATACATTAATTTTATCTTTAGATGATAAATTATAAGATTTGGTATAAGAGAGATATAATTAGCTAGGGCTAAGGATTTAGGAAGCTTAGGGTTTTAGGGTTTTGAAAGTATTGAAGTGCACCAAACTTAATGTTATTTTGAATTCATAACTTGAGGATTTTCATATACTTCTAAATGACAAATCGAGCATTTAATGTTGTAAAATGTTAACCATTGAGTAGAAAACCGTAATATATATATATAACAACATGGTCTCGTAAATGGTCAAATTAATCTGCCAAAGGGAATAAACTTTTGATGTTGAAATACCTAAAGTTTAAATAATTAGCTCACACTAAATAAATGGAAAAACTTTCTTAAAAAAAAACATGGAATAAAAGAAACAAGATATGCTCTTGTTTAAATTGAAGTACTGTCTTTGATCTAATTAAAAAGCTATCTCTATGACAATATGTTTAATTCAAGATATATTTACATCTTCAAATATAAATATAGGGTATCAAGAAAGAACAAACAAAAGAGAAAATACTAAGCAAAAGAGAATATTGAAAAGTAGAAAATGTCATGCGCAGAAGAAAAATTGATCTTATATCTACTTGCTTTATTTGTTCATAGCAGAAAGAAAGAAAATATGTAAAAAATAATAGAGTAATTATTTTTCACTTTCGTAAAGGAAAATCATGAAAAAAAAATCCCATCTTCATCAATTAGGCTAAGAAAATGAAAATATATTTTGAAAAGTCTAACCTTAGTAATGCCCCAGGTATAGGTAACTCATTAATAGTTTGTTTGATTTAATATATTCTTATATGATAATTTTTTTGCATTAAATCTAACCTTTAAATTATAAAGTGTTAAAAGGTACTTGATATTGTTAACTAGTGTTGCCACTTAAAAGAGAGAGAAGGGAGTGGTGAGAGAGATTACACAAAGGATCCAGAAAGAAAAATCATGCATGTGCTTGAGGAATCAAGGAAGAGGAAGCCCATGAGGAGGACTAAGAGAAAGGATGTGCATATGTGAGAGGTGGGGAGAAAGAGAGGCATGAGAGGGATTATATGCTAAGAGGTTATGGGGGGAAGAGAGAGAAAGCCTATGCTTGGGGGACATGGAAGAGAGGAAGAGAGGGGGAGAGAGAGACACTAGTAGAGAGATAGTGTGAAGTGATAGGATGGAGATTGGATGCGAGGGTAGGGAGAGATAAAGACATTAGGCATGAGAGTGAGATAGCATTTACAAGAGGCATGAGGGAGAGAAATTATGTGGGGTTTGACACAAGTTAGGAATTTTTATGAATTAAGAATTTAAGTGATCTTGATTTAGTTATGTTGACAATTCTCAACTTAGTCAAAATTTTAGATATCTTGCTGCTCACAAAGAAATTGATTTGACGTACTGGATACCCAATTCAATCCAAATAGGGCAGATTTATTTGACCCATCAAAATCTAGAGTGGGTATGAGTTTTATAAAAAAATACCTAAGCGGGTTTGGGTCGAGTACCGATAATGGTATATCCTACTATGACCTAATATATATATATATTATTCTTTTTTATTTTTGCTTCGTTTTCTTTTCATTTCATTCTCTTTTTTGGAGATTTGTGATGGGGAAGGAGAGAACCTAAGGGAGACGAAGGGAGAGCACCTGAGGGAGATCAGTGGGAGGTTTTGAGCGCTTAATCTCAGTAGGAGCTGGGGCTTGGGGTTTTAAGAGCATACTGTCTCTCTTGATAGAAGCTAAAGCTTGGGGGATTTTTGTGAGATCCAACCAATCCAACCCAATGTGACATAACCCCATTTGACCTGATTCGAGACAAGTGGGTATACCTGATCTAACCCAGCCCAAGATAGATATGGGGTGGATATATGGGTATGATTTTTTCATAGTGGGATGGGTATGGATATTGATCAACCCGATCCATACCCGACTCGTTACCACCCCTACACAAGTGGTTCATATTAGGCATGTCTATTTGCTGTAGGATACAAGGAGAACTACTAGCCGTTGTTGCCTTCTAAAAGAAGAAATATATGTTAATTTATGTTACAATGAAAAGAAGAAACATATTAGAAAATGTAAAACCTAAAAGAAAGAAAAAATAATTTGTATAGAATAAATGTCTAACTAGGAAACTAGGATGATTCATTATTTTAGAAATATGATTTTGTTAATGATATTTTTCATGAAAAAGTAACCAAATTAACTAACAAGTATATTGCTATACAATACAAGAATTCTTTGTACTATAAAATACTATTTAGAGTATATAAAAGCAAAATATAGGCTAAATATAACGGCCTCAACAAATGGGATAATCATGCCACCATCTTTTTGAGAAAAAAAAGAGGCTTAGACTCGAAAATAGTAAAGTTTAGACAAGAAAATTCAAAAAAGCAATCCTAAGCTATTTGAAAGTCTTACCCAGCTTGCCAAATTTTCAACATAAGTATTTTCTTTCTCCCATATTTCTAATTTTATAAGCAATCAGACTTAGCTATGAATAACATTAAATAACAATACACAAATATAAAATGTTAGTTCCACTAATTTCACAATTGTGCTTCTGAAAATACATCTAGTTAGCTTATTTTATTAGCACTTTGGACATGGGCATAAAGCTCCTAGACTGTGCTATTATTGATTAAATAGAGTGACATTTTAAACATGCAACTACAATCAAGAAGAGTTGCATTATAGGTTATAATAGTATGTATTTTTATATATACTCTTGTGTAATGGAAATGCCCATGTAAGACACAAACATCCAAAGCATGCATATACCATTATCTCTCATGTGTACCAAATATGTGCAATCCAGTTTATTTAATACTTCTCTAAAATTGATGTCATACAAGTGATAGCATTAAGGGGTTCCCACGCTTATGAAAATTAGGTACCTCTTCACTTTGTTTATATTGAAAGTTGTATGAAGTTCAAAAATATCCTTTTACAACACAAAAATGATATAATATTCACATTTTATTTTATGGGTGATACAGGTCCCAAACAAACCCCAAGACAGAACCACTAGCAAACAAGGTTTGATGAGTAATACTAAGTAAACCACACAACATTAATTTCGAACATTTGATTATTTGCTTGCTTAGCAAACAATGTTATCTTAGTTGCTGAATGGCTCGAGAAAAGGAGCTTCTTATGTTATGATCACCCAATTGTTCTGCCAGTACTACTTTAAATCACATGTTTCACTTCATGTTGTAGCTGTTTTATTTTTATCATAGAAAAAACTTTCAACAATATTGCAGTTTCTTTAGCTACTAAAAAAATGCATGACATTGTTAATGTGAGCAAATGTATTCACGCATGTTTGAAAGCAAAGACAAGAACTTACCAGCATTTCCAAGGAGATACATTCGATCACCGTTATTCAACCAAAATCTGAAAAATATTCACCCATTAAAAATTTAAATCCATAAATTTTTTTAAGATAAAAAATGACAAAACAAATGCAACACAAGAAAAAGATACATAACCTGAATCTCATGTCCCAAGCATCGGAAGAGAAGATATCTCTCACAATAAGATGAATTCCCTCTCTATTACGTAGATATGGTAGGTTATCCTCTACCTCCCACTGTTTTTTTCATTCAATGGTCAACATTCATGTAACTTTATAAATGTAAGCAGAAAGTAGTAAACACAATGATAATAAGAAAACACAGACTTTTGATCGAGATCAAGGTAATTAAGAAGAAAACTATTTTATAACAATGAAAAGAGAGGGCATTTGGCTATTAGGATAAGCAACGTGCTAGCCAGATAGTATACAAAGATTTAAGAAACCTTAGGGAGAACAATCCTGCCAACATTCACATCGGTACTGCTTAGTTTCTTCGTAAGCGCAATATTTAGCTTCTGCAACACAATAATTTTACTTTCATCATCTTTTTTAGATATAAAAAAAAAACATATACATTCACATGTAGGAAAGAACTAGATGATTTTTCAAAAAAAAAAAAAAATTACCTGCTTTATATGAGGAAGAATTGGTTTATCAGAGGTAAAGGAAGTAGCCATATCTCTTGAGGAGTAAATAGAGGAGCTTTTCTGAAGGTGGTGGTGGTGAGCAAATCGCTTTATCCCCTCCGGTTTTCTTTGATTTGTTGTTGGCTTTTCTAGACCCAAGTGCTGCCCATTCTTTTTTGGTTCAATCTCTTGCCAGGAACCACTCACTTCAAGGGTAGGAGGGAAAGCGAAGAATATTCCGCTACCAGTATATGCGATATCAGTGTTGATGCTATGTCCACTTGCTTCCATTGTTACGGCATGAGATGGTGCATCCATTGGCATAGGCATGCCAATTTCTGGAGTCATTTGTTCTCGGATCATAATATGATTGGGCCAGAAACTTAAGGGATGATGGGAAATATAATTTAGCCATCCATCATTTGGCATAGAGAAGAACGATGATGAGCTATAAGAGAAAGACGAAGGAGAAATAAGTTGATTGGTTGGAATTTGAGATTCACATGATGTTAACACCAATGGAAGTGAAGGTAATGCCATCGAATAATTAGAGGGATCAAAATGATTAGGTGTGACAAGACGATATGATGTAGGTATAAGCGGTGCAGAGCTTGGACTAGAACAGCTACTGAAATCTAACATTGGTTGCTTAATAACTAAACATGACACACCTTTCCTTCCTACAAAGTGGTGGTGAAGGTAGCAATGAAAGTAAAATATAGGCGGTTATAGGCAAGGTTAGAATAGAGGAGGTGGAGGAGGGGAACAAGAAAGATAAGGAAAGGAGAATAAAGAAAGAGGAGAGAAGAAGGACTCAACAAAGGAAATGGAAGAGATACACATGAGTGGGAGCGGTAAGAGAGAAGAAGGAACCAACAAGGCTAATGGAAGAGATACACATGGGTGAGAGAGGTGAGATGCAATGTTAGCAACGGATCATTCTACGGTATTTGGACCCAGATGGAAGCAAGTGGGAAAAGTTATGGGGGTGAGTGAGGATAGAGAAGGGACAGGAGAGGTGTAGGGGAAGAGAACAAGCCCGGTCAAAGAAGGATATAAGCTTGATGAATCTAAGGGCAAGATCCGACCATTCAGTAGGTGCTATAATTGGATAGGATGTCTATGCTCATTTATGTAATTTGAATGAGAATCTTAACTATATCAGTAAGCGTATCAACACAGATTTTATTTTTATCCTTTTGGCACCGGGTTCAGGTTGTTCTTCTGCGTGAAAGAATGTTTGATCTTCCTTTGTAACGTGAATAGTTGGATTGCCTTTTGCATAGCTTCCAAAGCATTGTATCTATTTCGTGATCTATGTTGTGGACGGAAGGAAGAGGTTTGTCATGCTTTGAAAGTTATGCAAAGTGCAGTCCAACTGTGGACGTCACAAAAAAAAAAAAATCAATCATTCTTTCGTAGGAAATATAGCTTTAGCTTAGTTTAAGCTAATTTGCCATTTATGTGAAAAAAAGGTACTCAAAGACCACAACCTAAATTGGCTTCCAATTTTCATTTAGTCCCACTTGCTAGGCATTTTATTTTCAACCCTTGCTTTCAATAGCTATTTCATTCCACTTGTCTAGGCATTATAGTCTAACCCTTAATAGCTATTTCATTCCTTATCTCTATTTTGTCAATGAAACATAATAACTTATATATATGTAAATAACAATTATGCAATGCAAGAGGGGTGGTTCAATCCATTCTGGAGTAATCCATATATTAGTCTAAGTAATCTAGGAGGATCTTTGGATTCGACGTGGACCATTTTGACTACTACAAATAAGAGTTTGTTCAAAAATAAGATCTATCATATTATAACAAACTTTAGAAGGCCATAACTTGATAATATGATGTCCAATTGAGATTATTTTTTTCTTAAAATTAGATATCTTTTCTACATTATAATTTTCGGCTAGCCTTTAAAGAGGCTAAATCTGATCAAAATTCAATCATTTGAGCCTCAAAATCGGCTAGTCAAATTAAAATATTTTTTTTGAGAAAGATTTTTGTTGGAGGTAATCTTCTAATCCATAAAGGATGGACCAATAAAAACTTTCATGTAAAAGTCAAGATCCATCTCACATAAATTTTTAGTATTTTTTCATGATTTTTTATATTTATCATATTTTTTTAGAGATCTAGTCCTATTTGAACTAGGAAAAAAAGATCAAATTAAATTGTTCATAGGTGGACGTCCTTCTAAAAGATAAGAAGAGAAATCAGATCCAAATTTAAATAAGGACGAAACTCACTATTATATATAGGGGCTATGTACTTCAATTTATTTGAGAGGAGAATTAATCAATCATACTTTCGTATTTCTTCCATCTTCTTCTAATTTTTTTTGAGTGAGTTGAAGAAAATCTTTCTTTTTTTCGATTGAATCAAGTTGATCTTACAACGTTGATCTTCTAATCTATGGGGGTGCTTTAATATATGGTCCAGATGTATGAATAATTAATACAAGCAATTAGGAGAAGAGCTATTTGTACTTTAAGTATATTAAAGCACAAAAGCGAGTATGGTGGCTAAATCTATCTTGATAGATGATGAGATGAAAGAATATCTAATACAACTAGAGGAGATGATGGTCTAACTCACCAAGATTGTCTCTAGATTGGTGACACCTTCAATGCAAGCATAAGCACTAACTCCTATTATGAAGCTATTTCCTACATTTGAATATGAAGATTCTCCATCCAGTGAGGTGGATGAGTAACCTACAGCTATGCAAAATATTTCTTCAAAGTTGAAGCTCAAAATCCTATATACAATGGGACCGTTGATTCAAATATGCTAGATACTAGCTAGACTAGTTAGAGATCTATTTTACTACGTATGAATACTATAATATTTAGAAGGTAGCTTTTGCTCATCTCAAGCTTTCTTGCCATGCTCTCATGTGGTGAAATTTGTACATGAGAAACAACGACTTTTCTAATCCAACATAGAGCAAATTTAAGGGCTTAGTCAATAAGGAGTTATACCTAATCAGTTATGAGAAGGATCGATGGATTAAGTGGCAGTACTTGTGGTACAGATATATATGATCAATCCATCTAGAACTACACCACCAAGTTCCACAAGTACACAATCTCCCTCAGAATCTTCATTAATGATAATCATGCAATTTTTATGAAGCATATTGAAGGTCTCCATGAGAGCATCCAACATAAGCTAAAGCTCTTCAAAGTTGAAGACTTTAGTAGAGTTAGTGTGAAGATCGACATAGGGATTGAAGAAAAAAATTAGCCTAGGGAAAGCAAGAAGCATATTGACAGGGCTCTGAAAAATCATTATGATCACTGCAACCTTCACGGATACATTAAAGAGAAGTATTGAAAGCTTCACCCCAAACTAAAGCTAAGGTAGAAGAAGTTGAAGGATGACGATTCCAAGAAGAAAGGCAAGGCAGCCCTTAATTCTATAGAGGTTGAGAAGCTGTTTGAACTTAAGCAAGTAAACCCCAAATTGAGCTTGATGGTAAGAAAACCTAAGATGACAACTAAGGTAGATTTAGAGGCATAAGAGGAACTCTTCCACTTGAAGATACAGATAAAGTAGAGCATCACTAAGTAGAGCATCACTAAGGCTATTTTAGATATTGGAAGCTAGAAGAACCTCATCCCTGAAAATTTGGTTTAGAAGCTATGGTTATAGAGCAAACCTTATCCATGTCCTTTCCCACTTAATTAGATTTAAAAAGATGTAAGTTGAAGATCATTAAGTAGTGTACCTTTAAGTTTACCATAACTGAGAAGTATATTAATAAGATAACTTGTAAAGTAGTTCTTTTGGATGTTTGCTAGATTATTCTTGGAGGCTCGTATCTTTAGAGATCAAGAGATGCAATCTTTTATAGGCAACAAAGAAAGTATCATCTCATAAAAGATGAGTTCTTGATCAATGCCTCCAAAATAAGAAAATAGAGACCTTGTGACTACTACCTAGGCAAAGTGACTGTTAATGCCTACACCAAGTTTATGATGATGATACAAGAAGTCAATATTACTCATGGAAAGCAAAGCTCTTGTCCTTTGGTTCTATCAGTTGATTAATCAAGATCAGGGAGAAGTCACCATAATCATTGATCATCGACAATCTAGAAGGATGACAAGAAGGATCCCTACCATAAAGTCCAAAAGTGGGAATAGATCAAGTGGTTCATTGAGACCTAGAGGCAAAAAAGAGCAAGACCAAGAACTTTCAAGCAAATCTAGTTTGTTCAACTATGAGATGGAGAAGCAGGCATTTCCCTACCTTCATTTTTTATTTAGTGAGAGTTAAATCTTCTCAATAGGGGGAGTCATAATCCAGAAGGATCCTCAAACTCGACGTGGATCACTTTGTCCACTGCGAGTAATAGTTGAATATGGTTCAAGAGTAAGATTTACTACATTAGAAAGGTAAATCATATGCCAAACTTTAGGAGGCTATAACTTAGTCATACGATGTCCAATTAAGATGATTATTTTTTTAAAAAAATTGAGTATTTTTTTAAGATCTACAACTTTGGGCAAGTCTCTAAAAGGATTAAATTGGACCAACATTCTATTATTTAAGCCTCAAAATAGGCTGGTCCAACCAAAACATTCATTTTTTGAAAAAGATTTTGATCAGAGGTTATCTTTCAATCTATGACGAATTGGATAGAGTGATAGAAGACAAAGTTGATATAAAAGTTAAGATTTATTTTCTACAAGATTTTAATATTTTTCATAAATTCTTACATTTATCATTTTTTTTTAGAGACCTAGTCCTATTTGAACTAGGAAGAGGAGTCCAACCTAAATTGTTCAAGAGTGGATATTCTTCTAAAAGTTAAGAGGATGAATCTAACATAAATTACATGAGGACGGACTTCATTATTATAAATAGGGGATATATACTTCAATTTATGTGGATGGAGAATTAATTATAATGAAAGAAAATGAGATTTAAACCCTACTTTCACAATTATTCCATGTTCTTTCAATTTTCTTTTGAAAGATTTGAGTTGAGTGGATTGAAGAAAATCTTTCTTCTCCCTGATTGGATCACTAAGTCAAATGTCTTCTTAAATGTTACTACTTGTAATTAATAGCTGATGGTGATTATGATTTAGTTGTGTTGATAAATGTCAAATATATATGTCATCTAGATTAATTTTTGTAATTACGGTTCATGTATATATCTATAGAATTTATGAGAGTAATTATTACTTTTCTTTTAGAAGATCATGATATATTAAAACGTTTGATATGTAGAGTTATGCAATATCCATATATATAAAGCCATGTAATAAGAATAAATGAATACATACTTGGATTACTTATCTGTTTGGATTTCCTAATTGCATGAGGAGGGGGGTTAGGGTTAACCCCAAAGGAGACTCTTTGGTCCAAGGGTTAGTCATAGGGTCCTAGCTACATTGGGTTATGAAGGGTAGCTAGCCTGAGTTTGACTGGATAGAGGGATTCTTAATATCTCTTTTCTCGTAATACCTAGATTACTTGCATCTATTTGGATTTAGTGGTGGATTCTGCTTAATATCTCTTTTCTCCTATTTGTTCCTCCATCTCCATCTTTGCTTAACACCCTTCCATTTTTTATGGTGGTATTAGAGTATTAGTTTGATCTTTGGTTTTTGTTGTAACAAGATGTCAAATAAAAGAGAAATCAAAGAGAAATAAAGATCAATGTAAACACAAGATTTACGTGGAAAACCCTTTAAACTCACAGGAAAAAATCATGGATGGAGATGGACAGAGATTTTTACACTCTTCAACTTGGAGATTACAGAGCATAAGATAAAAAAAATTCTAAAAAAGCACTCACATCTCCCAAGGTAACATATCTCTCCAAAATAGATATATAGAGATATAAATAAAATTGAATCGGTTCCGTATCATGGGAGCTCCGCCCCCGCACCTCCAGATTTTAGTCGAAGCGCCGCATCAAGATAAAATGGTATTGGGCCTTTTCACTTATTGGGCTTCGCTCACGCTCCGTTCAACAAGATGGAAAGGCCCCTATTGATTCTGTGGATAGTGCTAATCTAAATGCAAGACATCTCTATAGTTTTTTCTTCTTTTTGCTTCTTTATTTTTTTTTGGATCCACATAAGGAGAACAAGATAAAGTTAAAACTACAATACAAGGTGAAGAACAAATTTGGGAGACTGGAGATAGTTGAAACCCATGGAATCTTTCATTAGGAGCAGTTCCACTTCAAGAGGCAAAATATTGCGATCCATGAAATCCAAATTGATGTCTCTACGTACTAGGCAATCAGCAGGGCAATTGGCTTTCCTGAAAGCATGTTCAACCTTGAAGATGTCCAAATTTGATGCAAGATGCCGAAGCCTAGCAAGCAATGAATTAAGATTAGGATGAGCACTATCTTGCATCCAAATTATAACGGTGCTAGAATCACCTTCAAGTACAACCCTTCTACAATTCAAAGTGAAGATATACAGCAACCATAAAACACTCCTAAATACACTTAGTTCTGCCATAGGAACATAAGTAGCATGGAATAGTCCAGCTTTGGGACTTCATTTCGCTTTTCTAAGAAGACATCTTTCTTAAAAGCATGCTCTATACCAACAAGCATGATAAACTTTTTCATGTAATGAGGGTTCTTTTTTGTTGGCATGAAGAATGTATATATTGCTGGAATATAATAGAAGACTACAAGGATTCAAAGCACAATATAATCAATGTAAAGAACAAAAAAAAGTTTTGAGTGACTTCAAGTGATTCTTTCTCCATTCATCATATGATAGGCTGTCATCCCTTGAAGTTGTTTCTCCACCACAAGATCAAGATCAACTTAAGAGTATGACATCAATTGAGGAGATGATTGAAGTTATGAATTCACCTCGAAGGTCTTCTAACGTGGTCATATCTCATCCTCCATATTCTCCTCCATATTCTTTTGAACCTTCTCCTTTCATTCTTGAAGCTTCTATAATCCAAGACTAATGATGCTTATGGAAACAACAATTTCTTGAACCCTTTATGTTTACATATTGATGTAAAGGGAGATTTCTATGGGAGCTTGGAACCTATAG
>QRFJ01000535.1:732355-752723 GCA_006176705.1 Cocos nucifera | reverse complement strand
GCACCCAACTCAGTTAAAGATTCAATTGAGAATTGAAAACCCCACACCCCAAGGCTGCCTCTCCCCTCCTCCTCCACACCAAAGCTTCTTCTCCTTCTCCTCTCCATGTCCAAAAGAGTTTTGGACCTTGGTTGGTGCGATCCAGATCAAAGAAAGGCGATCAAAAGTAAGAAGGCTGCACTGCTGCAAAAGGACGACTGCTGATCTTCAAAAGGAGTTTTGAAGATCCTCCAGATCAGATCCAGATCTAATTTTTGGAGGTATGATAGAGAAGAAGAGGATCTCCAGATCCAGTCTGAGTGGATACCGGTAGAGGCCAGGCGCTTGCGTGGCTAGATCCAGAACCTTCCGCTGCAAATAGGATCATCAACAGGATAATAGGATTACCCAAATTCAGATAAATTAAATTTGATTTAATTTATCCTTATTTTATTTTATTTATTAAAATAATAAGAATCAGATCTGAAATACATCAAGATCTGATTAGGATTAAGAGAAAAATTTTTAAAATATATCTCTTGATCTGATCAGATCTGAATGAACCTAGTCCGAAAAATCAGGATTTTCCTTCAGTTGCAACATAACATGAGAGTCGTGACTCTTTATATCCAAGATACTGTCATCTTTTAAGTTCACACAGCTTGAAATATTGAAGGCAAAATCATCAGGATATTTTACGATTTTTAACCACTCACAGAAATTTTTTCTCATCGTCATGCAATGTATAACTTGCAGTTGGCATTAAAAATTTTCCACCATCACAGGACACCAAGTGCAACTTATGCCATATTCCCATTCTTTCCAGATCTAGCCAAGAATTCAGATTATCTTTTATTTTTTTCTTAATGTTAAGAAGTATTCCGATAATATTATCATAAATATTATTCTCAATGTGCATGACATCTAAATTATGATGATGTATTAGATGTTGCCAATAAGATATTCGAAAAATATGCTCCACTTCATTCAGTTCAACTCTAATTCATTACGCTTTTGCTTGCGACTCTCAGAAACTTTGTCGAATTTAGTACTGTCAATAGCCTCTAGTTATGCCAATATATCATCTTCGCTCATCATACAAAGTGGTCCATGCATCTTTGACTTTCCATTGAAGTATCGATTTTGATGAATTCTCCAAGAATGATTAGATGGTAAAAACCTACGATGACCCATATAAGTAATTTTTCTTCCATGCTTCAGTCTAATGGAGCAACTATCATCATTGCAAATTAGGCATGCTAAATATCCTTTTGTGCTCCATTCAGATAGATTGCCATATACCGAAAAATCATTAATTATCCATATTATCATCGTATGCAATCAAAAAAATTTTTTACTAACCGAATCATATGTTACAACACCAATCTCCTAAAGTTCTCTCAATTCATTAATTAAGGGTCACAAATTAACATCTATCTTATTACCAGGAGCTCTAGGTTCAGGAATAAGCAATGATAAAAATATAAATGGCTCTTTCATATATTTTCATGGTGCAATATTATACGGCATTAGCATAATCGGCCACATACTATAAGCATTGCTCATGCTCCCGAATGGATTGAAACCATCTAATGCTAGGCTAAGACGAATATTACGTGGGTCACTAGCAAATTAAGGATATTGTTTATCAAATTTAGACTAAACTATAAAGTTTGCTGGATGACTAATAATGTTATCCTCAGGAATTCTCATCTCATGATACCATCTCATCGTCTTGGCGGTCTTCGATGACTGATAAAATCTCTGAAGTCTTGGTGTTAACGAAAAGTATCTCAAAATCTTATGAGACCACTTCTTACCTCTTTCGGGATATTTAATTAGCATACCTTGACTCACCACATTCTGGGCAACATTAATCCAAGTGTTGATGCTCTTTATAAAATAATGCACAATCATTCTTGCATGCATGTATTGGTGTATAACCCAATCCAAGTTCACGCATATACTTTTTTGCCTCAAAATATGATTTTGAAAGTTTTTCACCATCCAGTAATGCCTCCTTGATTAAGTTCAATATAAAATCAAATGACTTTTGACTCCAACCAAACATGGTTTTACCATGGAGAAGTTTTATCAAGTACTCAAGCATCGAGAACTTCTTACAATTTGGATACAATGGCTTCTTGGCATCTCTCATGAGTTTTTCAAAATGTCTATCATTTACATTATACATACTGTCAGGAGAGTTGTCAAAATATGGCCCTTCATATAGATCATCTAACATCTCATTGATACCAATTGGTTCAGGCTGTTGACCCGTATGTTGGTCTCTTATGTTAGTAGGTCTACTTTCCTCATGCAAATCCCAAATAGTATACTTTCTATCCATACCCTAATTCAATAAGTATTCCAATGCTGTATCTATATGCTAGAAGTAATTATTGTGACATCTCCGACAAGAATATTTGATTTTATTGGGATCATCAACTCTTTCTCATGCAAATCTTATAAAATTTCTAACACCTTATCGCTATTCAAGTAAGATGATAGAGCGAGCATTCATCCAACTCTTATCGATATTTTTCATCGATCCACAAAAAATGTTTATCATTAAAATATGTGTTATCAGTAAGATTTTAAGAATGCATAATCCTATCCATTTCTAATAGGTATGGCCCTATCCCTTTCAGAAGAGCAATAATCTTATTATTGTTATTAGTCGATATTTTATTTCATTATTATAGAAATTTCAACAGCATCTCCTCATGGTTCTCCAAGTATACGATGTGAATACGGTGCCTATGCATCCTATCTAATATATAACCAGAGAATAGATGGAAGATAACTACTGAACACCACATAATGAAATAACATTGACTAATAATAATAATAAAATTAAAGCTTTTTCAAAATGTCCAAAAATGGAGCATCCAAGAGTCGATCCTGATTAGGATCGACTCTTGAATGGAAATCTACGGCTCAATGCAATTTAGCTACCATCTCTGGGATCGACTCTTGAATGAAAATCTATGGCTCAATGTAATTTAGCTACCATCTCTGAATATACATTCAAAAATAATATCCTAATTTATTAAAAAAAGAATAACTCTACATTTCAGTAGAGTTTCCTCTAAAATATGGATATTTTTCATATTTTATGCCATAAATTTCATAAATAAAAAATTATAAACCAAAGATTAAAGCTTTAATAACAAACTACCAATATGAATCAATAATACTAATAAAACATAACATAAATTATAGTAGAAATATATTATGATGATATATATTTACAAAGGCAGAGAACCATAAGTGCTAGAATTAAAACTTTAACAATAAACCACCAATATAGTTTGACTTCCCAACTATCAATGTTTGGCTTTTCCATCACATTTGACCTCCCAACTATCAATGTTTGGCTTTTCCATCACAAGATGGACCTAAGTTGTAGATTTCGATAATATATCTATCTTATCAAAATGCTCATGGATTGAACACAAATAGAAGATATCATATCATTGACAATTAAATGGATCATATGAATACCGGAGTTTTTAGCATTATCTCAAATAGTATGAGCAATAATTCTCAATTAAATATAATAATTTAAGATAAATCGTGGCGCAGGTTCCTACTTTCTTCCTAGATTCAAAACAAATTCTCCTTTAAGTAAAAAAGGAGTACAATTAAGTTGAGTTTGAAATATTGAATATCCAAAATGTCAATAGCAAACTTATATGAAGATTTTGGCACGTGTCTTCAGCGCTTGACAAGATGGCATTCCCTCTCTTCAAACTCTCCCATTGTTTCTTTTCAATGGAGATTATGATGTGTTTTCTTTTACATGTCGTTATGTGATAATCATGGGTGGGACTGTGTTGTAACCAACAAAACAAGAGTCCAAAATAGCATGTTAAATTTAGTCAGTCAAGGGCTCAAAAGACAATCTAAAGTTGGTTCACTTCATTTCATGGGAAAGGGTAAAACAAAATTAACTACCAAAGAATGTAAACTGGACAATTAAAACAAAAATTCTCACTTCATTTTTCTTTAATTATTCCCTCATAACTTGTCTTACTAACTCTAAAAATGTCAAGTAAACGAGAAATAATTCTAACCAACCACATAACTTGTCTTACTAACTTGTTTTGTTTAAAGGTAAATCAAGTTAATAGCATATTAATTTATAAAAATTATATAAAATTAATCAAAATTCAGATATAGATTAGATTAAAAAAATTAAATATTTTGATAGGCTTTAATTTATTTTTTACATTATATTTAAAAATAAATAAAAAAATAATAAAAACCTTCCTCCCTCCCCCCGTCCACCATCACCACCGCCCCTACAGCCCCCTCCCCCTCCATCCAGGTCTCCCTCCTCTTCGCCCATGCGCCATCCCTCGGATACCCATCGCCACCGCCTCCTCCCCTCTGTACGCGGCGTCCCTCCTCTCCCCCCCCCCCGTGGCACCCCTCCTCCCTCAAAATACTTGGGCCCGCTCTTTTGGCCTCGGCCCCACCCCCAGCCATAGCTCCCCTCTACCCCCCTCTTCCCCAAGGATGCAAAAAAAAAAGGTTTTACCTTTCCGGGGCAGTGGCATGGCGGCGATGGTAGTGGCACGACACGACGACGGTGCACTATAAAAAAATAGATCTTTTATGATGAAATTATTTATAATAAAAAAAATTTTATTACAAATAAAAGTACTTATGATGAAAAAAATCCATCGCAAATAAAGATTATTCATGATGTAAAATATTTTTCATCATAAATAATTAATTATTTATAATAAAAAATTATTTTTTATCATAAATAATTAATTATTTATGATGTATTATTTTTATCATAAATAATTTAAATAAAATAAATTATTTAAAAAATTAAAAAATATTAAATTATTTATGATAAAAAATTTATATTATAAATAATTGATTATTTATGATAGAAATAGAGTTTGCATTACAAATGATCAATTATTTATGATGAAATATCTCCATAAATAATCTATAAAAATAAATTATTTAAAAAATTAAAAAATACTAGATTATTTATGATGGAGATATTCCATCATAAATAATTTATTATTTATGATGTAATTTTTTTATCATAAATAATAAATTATTTATGATATAATATTTTTATCATAAATAATCTAAATAAAATAAATTACTTAAAAAATTTAAAAAAAAAATTAGATTATTTATGATGAAAATATTACATTGCAAATAATCAATTATTTATGATGTAATTTTTTTTCATCATCATAAATAATTAATTATTTATGATGCAATATTTCCATCATAAATTATTTGAATAAAATAAATTACTTAAAAAATAAAAAATATTAGATTATTTATAATAAAAATATTACATCATAAATAATCAATTATTTATGATGAAAATAGGATTTTCATTGCAAATAATCAATTATTTATGATAGAATATCTCCATCCTAAATAATCTAATAAAAATTTTAAATTTAAAAAATAAAAAAATGGACTATTTTAAAAATAAAAAAAGGATAAAGATGTGCCATGAATGTTCGATGTGACAGGGTTGAGGGGTGTGAGCATGTCCACTGTTAGCTAGCTCGTAAGCAAATTAATATTTTTTTATTTTTTCAAAAATTAGTATTCTTTTAAAAAAATATTTTTATTTTTTTTAATATTACATAATTTTAAATTTTTAAAGTTCATCTTCATCATTCATTATTTAAGTAATTATCATGTAAGCATCATCACAAAATATCATCTCAATCTGATAACTTTAGTTATGTAGATCGATAAAATTTGATTTCGACGATCATAAATGATCCCATGATGATCTGATAGATAGAAACCATCGATAGATCCAAAAATTTTACAATGATGATCTTTATAATATTTATAGTATATTATCAAAATTTTACTTTAATGAGATATCATTATCATGGTTAATTTAGTATGGGATGATTTGGACCGTTAAATAAAAAATGAGTGATCAAAAGGCTAAACAACGTTCGATTAAGATGATTATTTAGATAAATGATCTTTGCTACTACTTTCATTATTTATATGATGATGATCATAAAATTTAAATCATATGTATATGAACCATCCATGTTAAGTAGATCTTATAAAAACACAAGTATAATTACTTAAAAACCTTAAGAATAAGTATTAAGAGATATATAGTTTTGGATCGTTCATGTACATGTGGCTTAAATTTTATGATCCCCACCATACAAATTATCTAAATAATAGTAAAAATTATTTATCTAAAAAATTATCTTAATCGAGCACCATTTGGTCATTTGATCACTCTTTTCTATTTAATGGCTGAAATCATCCCGTACTAAATTGATCATGATAATGATGTCCAATTGAAGTAAATTTTGATAGTATACTATGAATATTATAGAGATTATTATTGAAAGTTTTGAAATCCATCAATAATTTTTATCTATCAGATCATCATACGGTCGTTCGTGACCATCAAAATCAAATTTTATCGATCTACAAAGCTAGAGCTACCAGATCGAAGTGATCTTTTGTGACGATACTCACACAATAATTACTTAAATAATACATAGTGAAGATGAGCTTTAAATTTTAAAATTATATAAAAAATTCAATATTTTGTAATTATTTATATTTTTATATGTATGGATAATTTTTACGATGGAATATTGATTTTCATCACAAATAATATTTATTTGCAATGGAATACATTTTTCATCATAAATAATACTTATTTTCAATGGAATAATTTTTGTTGCAAATATTCTAAACTTTTTTTAAATTTTTTAAATTATTTATATACAAAAAATTATTTACGATGAAAATTTTTCATCATAAATAATTATTATTTATGATGGAATTTTATGTTCCATCACAAATAATATTTATTTATGATGTAATATTTTTATTACAAATATTCTCATCTTTTTTAAAAAAAAATTAAATTATTTATTTACAAAAAATTATTTATGATGAAAATTATTGTTTCTAATAGTCGTTATTTATGATGAAACTTTTTTCCATCGTAAATAATTTTATCAAATATTTTAATATTTTTTAAAGAGAAAAAATTTTTTTAAAAGAAAATAATTAGCAAGAATTATTATAGTGATGAAAAATTATTTTTTAGCATAAATAATTTTATCAAATATTTTAATATTTGATGGAGAGGGAAATTTTTTTTGAAAAAATAATTGATAGGAATTACTAGTGATGAAAAATTATTTTTCATCACTAATAATACTTGTAGTGATGAATTTGCATCGCTAAAAATTCATCACTAAAAAAATTTTTAAATATCCCCTCCCACTACGTTCACACGAAATCCTCTCATCTTCTTTCTACCCTAGCCGAAACCCACTCTCACCCCCTCCCTCATCTTCTCTCTCCTCCTCCCTCCTTAGCTTCTATCGATTGGCGACCTGCTCTCCCGCTGCCACCATCGTTGCCACCACCATTGTTGTCGCTAGAGTTGCTACTATTGTTGCTGCCACTACCACCATTGACGGCATTTTTTTTTTTTGGTTCTCTTTCACACTCGTCCGGGGGGCCACGGGTGTTTCCATGCGATGGCTGGTGGTGGGTGGGGTGCAGAGGATGGGTGTCAGCTGTAGGGGTGGGGGGCGCATGGGGGAGGGCCATAGAGCAATGGTGATGAGACCGTGGGTTAGGGCCATGGGTTGTTCCATGCGGTGGCCGATGGCAGATGGCGGGGTGCAAAGGGTGGATGATGGCTGTAGGGGGTGGGGGCTGCATGGGGTGCGGGGCTGCAAGGTGGTGATGATGGGATGGGTTGGGGGGCTGTGGGCACCGGTGGTGGGCGACGGAGGGGTGCCAAGATGGGTTGGGGGGCCGTGGGCACCAATGGTGGGCGACAGAGGGGCACCACAAAGGATGGGCCGTGGGCACCAATGGTGGGCAGCGGAGGGGCACCATAGAGGGTGGGGGGCCGCGGGCACTAAAGGTACGCTACAAAGGGAGGGAGGCCGTGACAGTGGTTGGAGAAATTTATTTCAAATTTTAATAAATAATAAAAATAAATATAATAATAATAATAATAATAATAGTAATAATAATAATCATAATAATTATATTAATAATAATAGTAAAAATAGTAATAATAATAATATTAATAATAGTAATAATAATAATAATAATAGTAGTAGTAAGAATAATAAAAATAATAATAATAATAATAGTAATAATATTAATAGTAATAATAGTAATAGTAATAGTAGTAATAATAATAATAATAATAATAAAATATAAAATAATAATAAATAATAATTAATAATAGTAATAATAGTAAATAAAATAATAATAATAATAATAATAATAATAATAATAATAATAGTAATAATAAATATAAATAATATAATAATAGTAATAATAATAGTAATAATAGTAATAGTAATAATAATTGATTATATTAATAATAATAAGTTTTTTATAATTAAAATAGTTAAGCAAATAATTATATTTTTATGCTTTTACTTGTTATAGTTTAATCTTTTTATTCGTTTAGCCGATATATTTCATTATGATTATGATTTAATATTTTAATTTGCATTAGTCAAAGGTTTTAATTTATAATGCATATAAACTATCCGATCTAGGATCCGGATCGAGTTTCGATCAGGAATTTGAGTCGAGATCCTGTCTGGGATCTGGTTTGGAATTTGGTTCAGGATTCGATTTGGGATCCTATCCAGGATCCGATTTGGGATTCGATCTAGGATTTGATCGGGATCCAGTTTGGAATCCTGTCCAGAATCCAGCCTGGAATTCATGTCGAGATTTAGGTCGGATCTCAATCGAGATCCAGATCAAATTTAGTCCGAGATTCGCTCTAGGATCCTGTCCGGGATCTGGTCTGGGATCATGTTTAGGATCCGATTTGGGATTCGGATCATGATCCGGGTTGGATCATGATCAGAATCCAAATCAAGATTCAGGTCGAGATTCAGTACATGATCCGATCCTTTGAATAAAGCCGATCTGCCATCCTATGAAGTTGAAACTGATTTTATATTTAATCTTGATAATTTGGAGGATGACGATCGATTCATAAATGATGATGAGATAGAAGATGATACATTAATCGATTATTGTGATTTGGAGGAGGATCTAGAAATCGAGGAGGATATGGATATTGATAAGTAGATCTGTATCCTTTATTGAATCTTCTTTTGCAATAATGGTATGCAATACAATTCTATTCATTAGCATTTATGTATTTTTTACTATTATTATTTTTTATTATATTTATTTATATGTCAAGTTAATTATATACATAGTTTAAGCATTGCAGATATGGCACCGAGAGCGAGATGATGACGTTCGAGTTCCCAGCCTACTCATGAGCCTTCCTTCATTTCCACTGCTACACCATCGGAGTCACTAGAGGGCCCTATAAAGGTGGGTCCGAATGAGGTGGGTTTGAGTGAGCCAGTCCCGACTTGTATTTTCATATTCTTTACATGATAAATTTTAATTTTAATCTACTTAGCTACTAGATTTATAGATGGCTATCATACTAATATTTTATTCATTATTTTTTTAGGTCATTCTCCATCGATGGTGAGGTGAGGGTGAGGTTCGTCAAACAACCTCATCCTTGAGCGTTGGAGATGCGAGCACGAGGGACAGCGTCTTCGTATCGAGATTTCGCTAGGCTACACCGAGCCTATTAGGGGATGGTGCGAGCCATGGTAGACTAAGTTGGTCATCATTTACTGCAGCTATACCCTGACGACGCTCTTTGATTGACATCAGGTTACACGACCTCAAAGAAAGATCTTCTATAGCCACTTATAGGTACAATAATATTTATTTAAATATTTAATTAATACTTTATTCTTACAAAATTTGTTACTGGCAAGCTATATTTGAGATTATTGATTTTGAGCATGATCACGTGCGATAAGCTATAGATGATCATTTATGCTCGTATTTCAAGGAGTATCGGTATCGCATTTATCACCTCTAGTATGCTGTAGTGCATGACTAGGGAGTGGAGGCAGTGCGGCAGCGGTCATATGACAGCATTAGTATCGAGGACTGGACTATCATATGTTGCACGTACGAGGATCTAGCATATTAGATAATTTTTTTATTTAAAATTTAACAATCAAATCATTTATTTTTAAATTCAGTTACTTACTAACTAATTTAAATGTTAACTGTGCAGGATCGATGTGCCAAAAATACCGCGAATCGGGCGAGATAGATAGTCTTGCATTATGGGGGTTCCAGGCCATTCGCTCGTCATATGGAGCAGATGATAAGTAATTTTTATTTATCATATTTTAACTCTTTAACTATTTAAAAAATATGTATAATTATTCTTAAATTATAGAGAGATGTAGAGAGTGGTGAGCTTTCTGGTAAGATCGAGATCTACCAGCGGACCCATCAGTGACGATCAGGGGACTGGATGGTCGAGAGCCAGGAGTTTTATATAAGTTTTTTCAACTATTTTTTTATTGATATTTTGATTTTCAATACAAACTTAGAATAGCTATAACTTTAAGAATCATATGATAGACATTAGATCCCAGCCTATCCTAGAGGGCTCGACCGCACTCATAGATGATGAGAACTGTGATCAGGTGCTTGGTATGAGACCCTGTTATGTTATGGGGCTAGGGCATGGGATCAGAGCTCCTACAACTTTATGGTCATCCAGGGCTGGCATCCATGGTACCTACGATGCCCATCTAGCGGAGATACAGAGACAGGCTACTGAAGATTGGCAATGGGCTGTTGAGTTGACTGCATGCGTCGATGAGTACCAACTGCTCCAATCATAGATGATGGAGCAGATGGTGCAGATAGAGCAGATGATGCAGCTGATGAGATAGCAGAAAGTCAGTCCGAGTTTTTCTGAGCACTTTCCTCCTTCGACCCATTCTCCTTATCTAGATATTATCGATGCTTGATGGCCGACTGCTTGTTTTTTTTTATTTTTACTTTTATTTTGGATCTTTTGTATTTATGTACCAAAAAATACTTTCTATAATAAAATATTTTATATATAATGAAATGATGAAATTTATTATGGATGAAATGATCAAATTTATTTATAAATTTTTTATTTTAATTTTATAAAATATAAATATATTAAAAATATAAAATATATATAATTTTTTTAAAAAAATAATTTATGATGTAATTGTTTATGATGAAAAATTTACATTGCAAATATAAATTATTTGCGATAGTAATTATCAATCATAAATAAAAATTATTTAAGACATAAATTTTTCATCATAATTAAGATTTATTTATGATGGAAAATTTTTGTTGAAAATAAGATAATTATTTATAATGGAAAAATATCATCAAAAATAAATAACTTATTTGCAACAAAAAAATTCATCATAAATAATTTTGTATTTGCGACCTAAAGTTTTTATCACAAATATTTTTTTTATTTTTGATGAATTTTTTCATCAAAAAAAATTTATTTATGATGAAAATGTTTGGTTTCCATCATAAATAATTTAATCAATAAAAAAAATATTTTTAATGAAAATTTTTCATCATAAAATATTTTTATTAGCAATAAAAATTATCTTTTCATCGTTAATTATTATTTACGACCCCATTTTTTATGATGAAAACTTAGCAATAAAATTTTCGTCGTTAATAATTATTAGCGATGAAAATTTATTATTTATGATGAATATGCTGCATCGCAAAAAATAGATTTTGTTGTAGTGGCGACGGTAGCGACCGCGGCATGGTGATGACGGCAGCGGTGGAGGTGGAAGTGGGGATGACCGACGGCGAAAATGATTGAAAGAGAGAAGGCAAGGGTTCGGGTGAAAGAAATAGGGTAGCTAGTAGAGAGGGTTTGGGCGAAAGAAATAGCAGGGTAGGGGTGGGAGATGAAAATACGGAGAGAGACAGGGTCGTAAATATCTAAAGAGATTTACTGATGCAAACTTACATCGGTAATTATCATCATTAGCTACATTAAATAGAAACATAGGCAATTATGATTATTTTCGATGTTCCAAAAATATCGACAAATATTTAAAAAAATAAAATAATTAATAAAAAGTATAAAATATCTAAGAAGATTTGTTGATGTAAACTTTCATCGATAATTACCATAATTAGCTACATTGAAAAAAAACATAGGTACTTAAGGTTATTTCCGACATTTACAAAACATCAGAAAATATTAAACAAAAAAAATATTTAATCAAAAGTATCAAAATATCTAAAGAGCTTTGCCGATGCAAATATTCATTGGTAATTACTATAATTAGCTATGTTAAACTAGAATGTAGGTATTTAAAGTTATTTCCAACGATTATGAAGCATCGAGAAATATTTAACAAAAAATAAAATATATAATAAAAAGTATAAAATATCTAAAGAGATTTGTTGATGCAAGCTTACATCGGTAATTATTATAATTAGCTATGTTAAACATAATAGTATGTAATTAAGGTTATTTCCAACATTTAACAAATGTCGGCAAATGTTTAATAAAAAATAAAATATTTAATAAAAGTATAAGTTTTTAGAGACATAAAATTAACATCAGTAATTAATAATTACTTAAGTATATCATTAACATAAGAAATTTAGGTTATTTTCAACGTACATGTTCCATCGAAAAAAGTTTTTTAAATTAACAATTTTATGTTCATAAATAATATGTCATTTATGTTTGTAATTCAATAATTAACATTAATTATTGATATTAATTACCTAACATTAATAATTAACTTTAATTGACATTAATTACCTAAAGAGATTTATTGATGTTAAATAAACATCAAAAAATATTTATCTAAAATTAAAATTACTTTCTTAAAATATTTAATTATAATTTTAAAACAAAAAAATTAAAAAATATATATTTTTTTATGAAAATATAATGTTGGAAATAAGATAAATTACCTATGTTAGTCATTGCCATAGATAATTATTTTATTTACCGATGTTAATTTCACATTGCTAAAACTTAATTACCTATGTAAAATAATAGCATAGGCAATTGAAATATTTTCCGACATTCTATTTACATCAGTAAATTAATATTTTTATTTTTATATATAATTTATCATTATTTAATTACTTTTTATATTTAATTTTAGAATTTAAAAGCCCATCTTCACCATTCATTATTTAAATAATTATCATTAGAGTATCATCATAAAAGTTTGCCTCAATCCGATAGCCCTAGCTATGTCGATTAATAAAATTTAATTTCGATGGTCATAAATAACTGCATGATAATTTTTTAGATAGAGATCATTGATGGATCCAAAAATTTGCAAGAATGATCTCGGTGATATTTATAGCATACTATCAAAATTTCAACTCAATTGGACATCATTATCATGATCAATTTAGCATGAGATGATTTCAAATGTTAAATAAAAAATATGTGATCAAAAGGCCAAAGGCTTTTGATTATAAGACGATAAATGATCTTTGCTAGTACTTTGATCGTTTGTATGATGGTGATCAAAAAATTTAGACTGTGCATATATAAATCATCCATGTTAAACAGATCTTACAAAAGCATAAGTATAATTACTTAAGGACATTAAGAATGAATATCAAAAGATATTGTTTTGGATCACTCAAATACGTACATTTTAAATTTTATGATTACCACCGTACAACCGATCAAAGTAGTAGCAAAAATTATTTATCTAAAAAATCATCTTATAATCGGATGCTATTTAGCTTTTTGATCACATATTTTTTATTTAACGATCGAAATCATCTCACACTAAATTGACCATGATAATGATGTCCAATTAAGTTAAAATTTTAATAGTATACTATAAATATCATTGAGATCATCTTTGCAAGTTTTTGGATTCATTAATGATCTCTATCTAAAAAATTATCGCACGATCGTTCGTAACCATCGAAATCAAATTTTAATAATCGACATAGCTAGGGCTATCGGATTGAGGCAAACTTTTGTAATGAGACTCTAAAAATAATTATTTAGATAATGAATGATAAAGATAGATTTTTAAATTCTAAAATAATACCTAAAAATTAATTAAATAATATTAAATTATTTATAAAAATAAAAAATTAATAAAAATATAAAATATTTGCCAACATTAGCATAGGCAATAAGCTAATTACCTACGTAAATAATTAACATAGATAATTTAGTCATTTTCTATGTTTATTTAATGTAGATAAATTATTTATAAAAAAATTATAAAAAAAATATTTACCAATGCAAATTTAGCATCGGCAATAAGCCTAATTACTTACGCTAATGTTTAGCATAGGTAATTTATGTTATTGCCTATGCTTTGTTAACATCGATAAATTATTTACAAAATCTAAAAAATTAATAAAAAATATTTGTTGATGTTATGATAGCATAGGCAATAAGCATAATTATCCACGCAAAGAGTTAACGTAGGTAAGTTACATTATTTCCTATGCTAATTTAACATTGGTAATTTTTATAAAAATAAAAAAAATTATAAAAAAATATTTATCGATGTTAACTAAGCGGAGGAAATAAACTTAATTACTGACGTTATGAGAAAATATAGGTAATTATGCTTATTACTTGTACTAGTTTAGCACCGATAAATATTTGTCAAAAAATAAAAAATTAAATACACTCATTATCGATAATTTAGTCTAAATATCGACATAAATTTTACATTGACAATTGTATTTTTTGACATTTACATTTTAGCATAGCTAATTATTCAAAATTTTTTGACGTTCACATTTTTGCGTCGCTAATTGTTCTATTTGCCTATGCAAAACATTGCGCAGGTAAATTTTGCGTTAGCAAAACCTATGTTTCTTGTAGTGATCAATATGCTTGATTCTAGTATGATAGGTTGCATTCTTACGAAGATCAATAGTACTTTGACTATCATAATAGATTATATACCCATCTTGCTCCAAGTCCAATTCTAGCAAAGACCCATCAACCATAATATTTCTTTGAAAGCTTTGGTTATGGCTATATACTCCACTTCAGTGGTAGAAAGAACAACATATTTTTGAAGCTTAGATCACCATTATATAGCTCTCTCTCTCTAAAAGTGAATAAGTAAGCCAAAATAGACCTCCTAATGTCAACATCATCGACCATATCTGAATCCGTATATCCCACCAAGAGTGGTTTTATACCACCAAAGCATAAACATGACCCGGATGTGCCTTTCAAATATCTCATTATCTACTTTACCGTTACTCAATTCTCTTTTCATAGGTTTGCAAGGAATCTACTTATCACACAAACTGCATGTGCTATATCCGATCTTATACAAACTATGATATACATCATGCTCCCTACGGCAAAAAGATAGGAAATCATCTCATTTCTTTCCAACTCATTTAAAGGATTTTTCTTCAAACTCAACTTGAAATGGCCCACAAGTAGTGTTTTAACTGGTTTGGCATTGAACTGCTTAAGTATCCATTCAATATACTTTGTTTGCAATAGCCACAACTCTCTTGCTTCCCTATGAAGCATGTTTTCTCTGCTCAAGATTTTCTTTATCAGCCCTAAATCCTTCATATCAAAGAACTCGCTTAAATCTTGCTTCAACTTGCAAATTTTTTCAACCTTTTTACTAACTAAAAGTATGTCATCAACATAGAGCAAAAGAATAATAAAGTCATCATCCCCAAACTTTTTAGCATAAACACAATGTTTTGCATGTGTCCTCTTATACCCATGGCTCGTCATTAAAGCATCAAAATTCTTGTATCATTAGTGAGGGGCTTGTTTTAAGCTATACAAGCTCTTCTTAAGTTTACAAACCAAGTGCTATTTTCCCTTGATAAGAAAACCTTGAGGTTGCTCCATGTAGATTTTCTTCTCCAAATCATCATAAAGGAAAGTGGCTTTGACATATAATTACTCCAACTCTAGATCTAAGCATGCAACAAGATCGATAATAATTTATTAGATGTGTGTCTTAGAAGTCGGATTGGCTGATACTTGTAAAATACTTTCTATGAACATTCTTATAATTTTAACTAAAATTAATAAAAGAACTATTTTCTATCACATTATGTATTTAAAGTATCTATGATACATCCTTTAAGTTAACGGGCATGATAATGCATATTTTCAAGAGTTGAAAATTTAAGGCATATGTTATCATAATTAACTCAAAAATTGCTTTCGATCATAGGATCATCATGAGGATGGTAATCGATCTGAAAGATCTATGCACGATCACTTTCTTAGTATAGATAAGTCTTGAATCTATGGTGTGAAGACACCAGAGCAAGAGTACATATACTCATTGAGAATGAGGGCACTGAGCGTGATCACCTCGAGCAGTCATAAGAAAGTCTACCTCTTGTCGATGACTAGCTCGATGCTGCAGTTGTGTGACTGATTCTTTGATCTGAGGTGCATAGATAGTTCATCTTGAGTGTGTTATAGTTTGACTGTACTATAACTCAGTCTCCTAGCCATCTGAAATCCTGAGATGTATGTTGGCTATAGCATGTTCATTATAGAAATTGGATCGCATAAATAAAGAATTTATCAACCTCGATAGAAGAGTAGTCCTATGATGATCATGAGATCGAGTCCTTAAATCCATGGCCATGGTAGTGTAAATTAGTAGAAAGAAGTTTTTATTTGAATTTTACATCAGACTCGAATCGAATGATTTATTCATATGATGGGTGTTGGGTTTGACAAGTTCACCTTAACCCTAATCCTATTGAAACTTATAATAGAAGAACCCAATATCATCAGTAGCTACATCGAGAGGTTCATATTCAGTTCTAATTGATTGCCACCATATATTGCTAAGTATTACTAGTAGATTTTGGGATCAATTAAAATTATCTTGATGATGGACAATTTTAATTGGATGAATCAGAAGAGTTCTAGTCTATCGAAAGATGTTTCGATGATGTCGATGATGAAAATCATGACATATCTCATTACCATACAAAATTAAATCAAACTGGATTACATAAATAAGGGTTTGGATTTAGATGTCATCAATTAGGCTAATCCAGTTTGATTGATTTGGATTAGATCTAATTAGATTCAAGAAAATCATGCTAGCACACGATTAAGCCTAACATTCTCCTTCTATAGTCTTTCTTGTTCATCTCAACCAAGTCAAATTAGATTTGGCTCATCCAAAACCCTGAATGCATTTCTCCTGGTCTGACTGGGCCTTATCCTAATCAGATCAAGGCTTGTCTTAGCTTAATTTGAGCTTGTCCTAAAGAGTTTAGGGCTTGTCCTAAAATCCAAGCAAGGGCATCAGGACAAGGGTTGTCTTGACCTTTTTTTGTAGGAATTAAAGGAAAGGGGCATGCACCCGCTGGATAAATTCTAGGGGGGCATGCCCTCTTAGGATTTTTGTGGAGAAAATGGCTGCATGCCCCCTCTTGGTGTTCACCCCAAGTGGATAAGGTTCTAGGAGTTTGATGAGATCAAAACTCCACTAGAAAAAACCCTGTGCCCACTTTTCATGCTTATCTATAGTTGGTGCCAATTTTGGATTGGCTTTGGGCAGCAAAAATTAGATAAGATCTAGTTCTAGGTGTGGCATATCCAATCTAATCAAGCAAATCAGTTGCTTGATCATCTGGGACTCAAGGGTGGTGCAGGGATCTCTATAAGAACCCCTACACCCTAGGTTTTGCTAATGCCCAATTTCCATGCCAAAAGGCCACCGCCCTTTCCTTCTCCATGCTCCATCTCTTAGGTCCTCTCTCTTCTCCACACCCAAGGTGTTAGGCAAAGCACCAAAGAAGTATCCAAGTCCTGTAAGTGCAAGAATCAGCGAGAGACGATAATGCTTGTGAGACGAATGTGCAGCCTTTGGAGATCGATTTGAAGGTTCTACAGGAAGACATTGTTGGAAAATGTATCCTAAAGTCAATCATTTAGATTGTAGATGGTTGAGCTATATATAATTTATACTTAAATTTTAATTAAATAAAATTATTATTTTGGTAATTTTATCATTTTGTGCATCTTCATGTAATAAACTCTCTGTGATGAAGTCCTTAAGACTATTTAAACTCGACAAAGAAGGATTTATCATTTAGTCCTTAAATCGATCATGACTAAATGATTCGTTGTTGCCTAGGATACAATGTTAATCAAGAGTAGATCATTGTGTGCCATAAGTATTGATTTTTCTTTTAACAAAGAAGCATGGTGATGCTGTTATGGCATGCAGATGAATTATAGAAGTACATTTCACTGATCATGACCCAACTATGGAGCTCTCTTCTGCCAAGATTGCTCACGAAGGATATCGATATATGTGTCCCTTAGACCTGAGATCACCATGGTGACTTGCAAGCACTCACTGTACTTAGGTACCGAACTACCTAAATTTTTAATTTAGTGATAGAAGGCTATTAGGTGCAGTCATGTACTTGGCTTGTCGGTGCATGAGTCAAGATAAAATTGACCCCTCCAAGTGTTAGAGCAAGTGCATCGCTGTATTTTAATTTAGTAAATCCTCAGTCGGGTTAGTCCATCTAATGGATGCTGAATTTTGAAATACAATATGAATGAATTTTTAGGATTGACAGTTAACCCTAAATCATCCTATGAGCATTGTGGTCAAGGGAATGAATTATACGATAATCATATGCCACAGGTTTGTCAATGTTGTATTATGATTTTTGACCTATCCGAACATCTGGTACTATTGCTAGATGGTTACATTGATTGATATAGAAAATTAGTTCCTATGCTATCGGCTTAGAATTCGAAACTATGGGGTCACACACAATAGGAGTTCTTACCTGATCTGATGGTTGATCAAAGAGTTCCATTGGATTGGGACTCAATTATTATTGAAGGATTAATTAGCAATTAGATTGCTGATTAGCTCAATTTGATTGAGCAATGATGAATTGATCAAGTCTAATTGAATTTGATTCAATTAGGTTTGCACTACTATAAAAAAAATTTAAGACAGTGCATACTATGGCAGCAGTTTTTGAAACCATTGCAATAGAATTACAGTAGCGGTTAAAAGGATCCGCTGCTATATGACCGACCTATAGCAGCGGTTATAAAAAATCATTGTCATAAGCCGACCTATGGCAGTGATTTTTTGTAACTACTGCCATAGGTCCGACCTATAGCAGCAGTTAGGAAAATCACTGCCATAGATCGGATCTATAGCAACGGTTTCTTGTAACCCTTACTACAAGTCGATCTATGACAGTGGTTATTTATAATCATTGCCATATATTTTTTTTATTTTTTTTCTAAATATTATATAATTTTAAAATTTAATATCCATCTTAACCATTCATTATCTAAATAATTATCATTAGAGTATCGTCGCAAAAGATCACCTCAATCTGATGGCCTTAGCTTCATCGATCAGAAAAATTTGATTTCGACAATCAGGAATGACGATGCGATGATCTGATAGATGAAGATCTTTGATAAATCCAAAAATCTGCAATGATGATTTTGATTATGTTTGTAGCATATTATCAAAGTTTCATTTTAATCAGATATCATTATCTTGGTTAATTTAGTATAGGTTAATTTCGATCGTTAAATGATAAACGAGTGATCAAAGGATCAGATGGTATCCGATTATGAGATAATTTTTATTATAAATGATCTAGACTACTACTTTAATCATTTTTTATTATGGTGATTACAAAATTCAACTCATGAGACTAAGAATGATCTAAAACTATACGTCGTCTGATAATCATTCTTAAACTCCGTTGGTTATTTTGCTCGTGCTTTTGCAATATCTGCTTAATGTAAATAATTCATACAAAATTGATTTAAATTTTACTATCATCATCATATAAAATAATTAAAATTATAGTAAAAATTATTTAATTAAAAAATTATCTTATAATCGAATGCCGTTTAGCCCTTTGATTGCTTATTTCTAATTTAATGGTCGAAATCATTCCGTACTAAATTAATCATGATAACGATATTCAATTAAAGAGAAACTTTGATAATATGCTATAAATATCATCGAGATCATCATTGCAGATTTTAGGATCGATCGAAGGTCTCCATCTATCAGATCATCGCATCGTCATTCATGATCGTTGAAATCAAATTTTTCTAATCAATGAAGCTAAAGCCATCGAATCGAGGCAATCTTTTGTGATGACACTCTAATGATAATTACTTAGATAATAAATGATGAAAATAGATATTAAATTTTAAAATTATATAATATTTTAAAAAAATAAAAAAAATTATTTTCAACCTACGATAATGGTTATTGGAAACCGCTATTATAGATCTATGGCAGCGGTTAGAAAACCGCTACCGTAGATCTATTGCAATGGTTTCTGGTAACTGTTGCCATAGATCTATGGTAGTGATTCAAAAATCGCAGCCATAGGTTAGGTTAAAAATATCTAAATTTTTCTTTCCTCCCGTGTGCTCTCTCTCTCCCCTCCTCTCCGT